>ML816905.1:50557-64388 GCA_009831015.1 Picea engelmannii
CCCCCGCAGCCTTGGTTTCATGTACTTGTTGTATCTCACATTTATTATATCACTTATATAGACTTACATTCCAAACTGGTTTTCCCAGGGGGGGTTTATCCAGGGTCATGTTGACCAAAAGTACTTGTGTTCATTTATCATGTATGCTTAGTGTTTAAATCAGCAGTAGGAGCTTGTAAAGATCCTAGAGGAGTGCTATATTTTTGCATGTGCTAACATTCAGTGACTAAAACACTTGCAAGGGCACCTTAAAAGAGCATATAACCATCAGTTTGAAGGCAGATTTCTTGGCAGAAAATTTCAGACCTGTTTGCTGTCCTAAAACAGCAGAAAGGACAGATTTGATTGAGTAAACTTAGAGCCCAACAAGAGGTCAAAGACAGACCTGTTGGGCAGCCTTCTAGTTCCTCAAATTTCTTCAGTCCCCCCTAGGATTTTTTAATGTTTTTAGTTAATAAAAAATTTCCCGCAAAACAGGATTTTTTAATTGTAATTTGTAATTTAGTCATAAGTTTAAAAAGTGGTACTACTAACTAGGAGGCATTATATGCTTTCGGGGTATTCATTTTTACACTCGGAACACCCACTTTGTGAGTGAAATTAGTGATTTTTAATCACTTAAAATTAATTTTACTCACAAAAGTCGAATAAAAGACAAAAAATCAGCAGATGTTATTTTTTGGGAAACATGTCAGGGACATGTTTCAAGTTAACTCACCCTCTCTTAAGTTGATTTAGCCTTGTTGGCACTTGATTGGGAGTTGAGAAAGTTATCTTGAGTTAGAGCTTGAGTTGGAAGTTGTGCCAATGAGAGGTGCGCCCTCCTTGAGAAAAGGTGGTGCACTCATGAGGAGGGTTGCCTACCTCTTGAAAGGTGGCGCCCTCCCTCTTGCTCTATAACTCACAAGTGGCGCCGCCCATTCAGAGTTCCAAGAGATGTGGCAGCCATGTATCTACACTTGGCTCCTCATTCCTTCACACATGATGCACCCTCCCTCTCCAAGTGGTGCGCCCCCTCTCTTAGGATTGTCACCATCTTGGCTATATATTAAAGGCACTCTCTCCATTGTAAACTAGTTGGAGTTTTGGGAGAAGGCTTGTACTATCATTGTAAGTGTTGATGTTTGAACTTTGGACAATATCGGGAAGGCATTCTTCCAGAAATATATATATGACATGATATTTATAATACAAGGTATAAATATATATATAATAAATAAATAGTTATTTGTTATCCAAGGGACACATCCTTTCATGGATGGTCACCATATGTTCTCTATATATGGAACACTCATCATTGTAATAAAATATCGATCATATATCAATCTCTCACATATCATCTCACATAAAAATTCAACAAGGTATCAGAGCAGGATTGGGCTTGACTCCCTCATAGGAGGGCCCAGGGAAATGGATGTCTGTGAGAATAGGAGAAGATTCCTGTAGGTGAGAGTAGATTTTGTGTGTCCTTGGTTTGTCCATGATGGGAACCGATTCGTTGTCGGTAGTTTGAGCAGAAGAAGCTACTACGTGGAAGGAGGAGAGCCACAGTCTTTGAATAGAGTAGCCTGCGCACGTTGATTATAGTAGAGAAAAGCAGGGACTAGACAGGGGATAAAAAGGCTTGATGATTCTTGTTTCTACAGCAAGAGTAAAGTAGAGAGTTTGAAGTCTCAATTGAGTGTCAAATCAAACGAGCCTGTGATCTGACGCTTCTTATCAGCGTTGATATGGAGCTTATGGTGTAAGTGAAGTATTTCCTGTGGAAATTTAAGATCATATCCCTAGGGTATGTGATCAAGGCCGTCAAGGCGAGCTCACATGATGGCCATGATGGGCCTCACGCAACGCTTCCTTGCAGGGAGCGACTACACCGTATCTTGAAAATGGAGCTCATGTCCAAGCCCATCCCGCCAAAGTAGCAAATTCACTGCAGACCGAGCACAAGACATACATCCGGAATTCATTCCTTGGACAGCACATTATCGTTGGCAGAAGCCCCGACAAGAAGAAATTCAACGGCGTGGCCATAAGTCTCATGAGCAACGACAATGTTGCAACGAATGTAGTCATCTTTTTAGCTGTTGTGGGGATAGAGGTGAACATGCAGGCCAATATATTCACGGGAATCCACTGTTAGAACAAGGCCACGGGCTTCAGAGGAATTGGAATCAAACTAAAGCTCAGTGGACTGACTCAGACAAAGATCATCGATTTTTATATGAACTATACCTCCATTGTTGTAGAAGATCTCTTGCAGCTTGATATTCCCAATAGTTTCTTTCTTGGCGATGCCAACATAGTGCTCAGATCGTCACAGAAGAAAACGATATCAGGAATCAACATTTAGGAGCGCCTCCTTGAGGGAGACAATCTGCAAACGACCTTGCTATTAAGGAGTGTGTAGATAAGAGGAAGGTCTTTGTTGAAAAATTGCAAATAATAATATGCTCGGGAGAAAGCACGGCATACGATGAACGTTTAATTGTTGGGCAAACTATTTTTGCCATAATGTTGTCTAACGGTTGTGACCTAAAGTGAAGCACTGACACTTTGAGAATGAGAGAAATTACAGTTGTTGCGTAGTGCCATTATGGCTCTATGAGGGAGAAGCACTGTTAAATTGCTTCCCATGCGATTGTATAGACTATTGACAAGGCAATTGCACTGGGTTGTTGCAAAACATGTGCTAAGGTACCTACGTGGTACAGTTGGGTATGGACTCAAATACTTCTTAGGTGGAGAGGTAATGTTGCATGGATATACAGTTCTGATCAGGAAGAGAGTGCAGTTGACAGAAAGGGCACTGGAGGGTGTTGCTTCAGCTTGAGACCAGTCAGAATTCATGGATGCAGACTTCTATAGCACTCAGTATTGCAAAGGCAAAATATATCGCAACCAGTGACGCAAGTCATGGAAGCAATAAGGCTTCAAAGGCTTCTCGTAGGATTTCATCTCAGACATGCTGCAGATGAAGTAGGTAGGCTTCAAGCCTTCAACACACAGACGAGCAGATTGCTGACATTCAGGGCATCTGATAAATGTTTCCCATCGACCAATTGGTGAACCGCTTTGTTGATGCGAATGTCTTCCCTCGTTAAAGAGGGAATGTTGATATGATTACATCATGAGACATTCTCCCCGGAGGGTCCTGTGTGGACTAGTAAGGGGAAATGTAGACTTCACCCTGACATGCCTCAGATGGTCAGATGAAGGAACCAAGACATTGGCTTCACGAGGAAACCTTGATATGTCTTGTGAGACATTGGTTCCATGAGGGAACCTCAATATGTCTTAGACATTGGTTTCATGAGGGAACCTCGATATGTCAAGTATGGTCCAAGATGACTTAGCTTGATCAGCCCCAAGGGACTGGCCACCCCTTGTAGGATGATCTAGCTCAAGTCTTGTCTATATCAACTACATCCATGACTCCAGTGGATGTTCAGAATAGAAGTCCTCATAAGACTTTGAGGAACATGACTCCCGAGGAGGCTTTCACCGGAGTGAAGCCTGAGGTTGGACACTTCAGGATATTTGGGTGTCCAATATACATTCATGCACCCAAGGAGAAAAGGACCAAGCTAGACCCTTCAGGCAAAAAGGGTACATTTGTGGGGTACAATGAGTCTTCGAAGGCATATCGGATCTACATCCCTGGTCAGAGACAGATTGAGGTGAGCAGAGATGTTACCTTTGAAGAGGAGGTAACCTTCAGGAAATCTAGAGGATCTCACATGGAGATTGATAGTGAGAAACAGGAAGAGATGGTGCCTTCTCCCCCTCACCCTCCAGCAGTTCAAAGGGAGATAGTTGAGCATATTTATCCAATAGATCCCACTGATCCTGTAGCTCCAGTTGATGTTCCCAGAGATATTGCAGTAGGTCGAAAGAGACCTACATGGGCTCGTCGGACTCTGCAGGAGGGAGGACATGCAGCTCCTCGTGGTACCTTCTGAGAGAGCAAGAGAACTCAAAGATATTCATGTTATGCCGCAGCTATGAGCCACATCATTGATTTTGAGCCTTCCTGTTATGAGGAGGCATCTAGTCATCCAATATGGAGAGATGCCATGATGGAAGAGTATCAGTCCATCATGAAGAATGATGTGTGGGATATTGTTCTGAGACCTGAGGGGAAGTATGTAGTGACTTCCAAGTGGATCTATAAAATCAAACACAGCTGACGGGAGCATCGAGAAGCACAAAGCGAGATTTGTTGCTATAGGATTCTCTCTTGTGGAGGGAATAGATTATGAGGAGACATTTGCTCCTGTTGCTCGATACACTTCTATCTGGACAATTATTTCCCTTGCAGCGTCCATGGGTTGGAGACTACATCAGATGGATGTGAAGACAGCCTTTCTCAATGGAAAGATTGAGGAAGAAGTATACATCGAGCAGCCAAATGGTTTCGTGATACCCGAGAAGGAGACTCATGTGTGCAGGTTGAAGAAGGCCCTGTATGGACTCAAGCAGGCACCTCGAGCTTGGTATGCGAGGATTGATAGACACCTGATGAGTTTGGGCTTCAACAAAAGTGTTGTTGATCCCAACCTATACTACAAGATTGTTAATGGTGAGTCCCTAATTTTGGTCCTCTACATTGATGATTTATTCCTCACCGGTACAAAGAGCCTTATTGTTGAATGCAAGTATGCATTGGCCTCTGAGTTTGAAATGAAGGACCTTGGTATGATGCACTACTTCTTGGGACTAGAGGTGTGGTAGAGAACTCATGAGATCTTCCGGAGTCAAGGGAAGTACACATTTGAGATATTGAAAAAGTTTTGGATGTTGAACTGTAAGTCGATGTCCAATGGTGACGAATCTGAAGAAACTAAGTGTGTCTTCTTCCGATTCCAACAAGATTGATTCGACCCTGTACAGAAAGCTGATTGCATCATTGATGTATCTGGTTAACACCAGAACAAATATTTGTTAAGCAGTGAGTGCACTTCAACAGTTTATGAGTTAGCCGAGACAAACACACTGGATTGTTGCGAAGCATGTGTTGAGATACCTGCGAGGCACAGCTGGACATGGTCTGAGATATTCTTCCAGTAATGACATGAGATTGCAAGGATATACTGACTTTGATAAAGCAGGGAGTGTAGTGAACAAGAAGAGTGCCTCCGGGTGTTGCTTCACTTTGGGATCTGCCATGGTTTCCTGGTGTAGCAGGAAACAGACTTATGTGTCTTTGAGCACAACAGAAGCAGAGTACATTGCATTGAGTGTGGTTGTCCGCGAAGTAGTGTGGCTTCGCAAGCTCCTTGCAGATTTATTGGACATGTGTTGGATTCCACCGTTATTCATTGTGATAACCAGTGTTGTGTGAAGCTCTCAGAGAATCCAGTGTTTCATGACAAATCGAAACACATTGAGATCAAGTACCATTACATCCGAGACATGGTGCAGAGGAAGGAAGTATCGGTGCAGTGCCTTCCTACAGATGAGCAAGTTGTTGATGTTCTTACCAAACCCCTTACCAGGACGAAGTTCGAGTACTTCTATGACAGACTTGGTGTGGCAGAGAATGTCTCCCTCGCTGAGAGGGACTGTTGATGTTTGCAGCTTCCTAAGACATTCTCCAAGTCATACTCCTCTGTGACTGAGTTGAGTTAATCTATGAGGACACGTATCCGAGAGGGATAAGTGGGTTTGGGATTATAGCTCAATGTCCCTTGTGGAGAGCACGTGAGGACACGTCCCTTGTGGAGAGCACATGAGGACACGTCAAGGGAGTTGACCCTAGTGTTTTTAGAGGGAGTAGCCTCTATAAGTCCACATGGGAGTGCCATGTGTGACAGACCTTTTGTTACGATGTCCCGAGTAAGCATCGAGCGGACCTTCTCCTAGATTGGATTGCAGACCAAGGGTGATAGGATGCATTTATCACAAAGGTACACTTGTGGTAAATGGGCCCAGGTGTAGTCCTTCCTTGATCATGACAAGGAATAATATGGACTCGAGGTGCTTGAGGTGCTTTCCACGTGTCAGTTAGCATCGGGCTAACATTCACTCATAGGGGTGTACCTGTGATGAACGACCTTGGTGTGGTCTTTGTCCTAGTTGTGGTGATTTGACAAGGAATGATAAAGACTCAAGATGCTAGATGTTGTCACATGCAGACCCAGAGTGAGCCTGATCTCAAAGAGAGTCAATTGGCTCAAAGGGAAAGTCGCAAAGGGAGTTTCCCCTCGGTTCAGGTGGGAGAGAGATATCTCCGAGGACTGACAAACAAGTGTCATGAGTCTAGGGAAAAGTTTGTGTATTCAGAGACAAGCTTGGCATGATGAAGAATGTCTCCATCATTGAGATGGAGTGTTGATGTTTGGACAACATCGGGAAAACATTCTTCCATATATATATAAGGTATAAATATATATATATATATATAATAAATAAATAGTTATTTATTATCCAAGGGACACATCCTTTCATGGATGGTCATCATATGTTCTCTATATATGGAACACTCATCATTGTAATAAGATATCGATCATATATCAATCTCTCACATATGATCTCACATAAAAATTCAACAGTAAGATTTTTCTATTGGAACAAAGAAGGCTTTGGAGGCTAGATGGATGTAACACTCTCAATGTGTGGATGTTAATTGCCAATGTGTCCAATTTGTGAGGTGTTATCAACTTATCGCACAATTTGTATTTTCCCAAAGCCCAAGGCAAGTGGATATAGAATTGGGGTAACTGGGAATGACCTATCATTGTCACCTTAATAGGAAATCCCTTTCTATTTAGGAGTATGTTGCAGTAACCTAGGGGAGAAGTCCCCAGTGGCCTGAGGGTTTGAGAAGGCTAAGGCAAATGATACAAGAAGATCCCTCCCCTCTCACAGATCACTCAAGTTAAAAGGTTCTTTAAGTCTTATTGAAGACGAAGCAAAAGAATAATATTGTGTACCTGCCCGAACTCAGGTCTTGTCTGAATAAATGCGGGTGAAGCATGTGATAAATATTCACAATGGTTATGGAATCATTGGATTTGCGGATGGATGATCTGAGGAAACCCTAGCCCTTCAAGCACAGAATGCAACCGTTCACCAGCAAAACTCCTGCGCGGCGCCCGCTCAGCAACAAACCAAAGCCTCGGCCTTCACTGACACACCGCAATGGGCACGGAGGGGGGGGGGGGCAACCCCCCTCATACAGCAACGTCACCGCCAACGACCGCTCTGGCAATAGAGCGAAACGCCCCACCTTCGAGCCGCCCCAGCAAGTTCGTGAACAGCTCTTGGCCATAGAACAAGGCCTCAGGAAGGAAATGGAGACGGAGGCCGACACCTCCCATGCGAAGCCAACCCGAGGGTGGGAACCAGGTAAGTGTATACCACAAATGGAAAAAGCACCGAGATACCTTATTAGCTCAAGCAGAGTAGGAGAACACACAGAATTCATGAGAGAACATGCCCTTATAGGCAAGTTCCTAGGGCTCTGGCCAACAGAAAGGGATCTTAACAAATGGAACAAGCACTGGTGGAACCCCAAAGGGGACTACAAAGTCCAACTCAGCTCCAAAGGCTTCTTCACAATCATTCTATACAACCTAGAGGACAAGGACAGGATATTCGAAAATGGGTCGTACTTCTTCAACTCAGCAGGGCTATTCTTACACTTCTGGACTAAAAGATTTAGCCCTGACAAAGAGGACTTCACCATGGCCCCAGTTTGGATCCGCTTATACTCATTACCGCAAGAGTTTTGGCTGGAAGAGATTCTAATGGGTATAGGGAACACCCTATGCCAGTATGTTAAAGCCTCAGAGGCCACCAGACAGAGAAAGTACACCTCCTACGCCAGGATCTGTGTATACATGAACATCTCCAAAGCACTACTCGGCACAGTGACTCTGGAATGCCAAGATGAGGACTGGCAACAAACCCTGGACTATAAGCACATTCCCTTCCGATGCAAGAGATGTCACGAGCACGGCCACCTGTATAGGGACTGCCCACTGATCAAAACAATCGCCAAAGCAAGCGAACACACACAGAAGGATGGCTTCACCACGGTTGCGGCAAAGAAGCAGAACCCACCAAGGAGGCAAATCCCAAATCCCAGGCAAAAAATCGCAACAAGAAACTCATATGAGATCCTGAACCACCTGCCAGAGGATGAGGAAATCCAAGATCCGGACAAGAACCTGCAACAATCTCAAGAAAATCCCTCAAATCCAACCCCCCCTCCCCAAAGCCATGAAGCACACACAGAGGATAGGGGAGACGGAGATGGGGACACCCCAATGCAGCTAGACGAACGAGATCTAGCAGGCATAGACCTCGAAAAGCTGGAAGAAGCCCTGAATCAAAAGGACCTGCAAACCCTTCCTGAAGAACAATTGTGCAAGGTGCACAAAGTATTTCTCAACTCCTCTGCAGGATCCACAGCACGGCTGGGTATAGCCACGAACTCGGGCTCTAGCTCGAAGAAAATCCTTCGGGAGAACAAGAGAAGAGGGCGCAAAACAGTGCAGTAATTAATCAAGGAGGCAGGCAATCTCATGATAAACTCAGGGCAGATACACAAGATCTCGGAGGTATACCTCCAAACAACACCACTCGCCCAATGATGAAGATCCTCTCCTGGAACATCAGAGGACTCAATGGTAGGTCCAAACAAAGGACCCCCCGAGACTGCATAAGGGCAGAAAATCCAGACATTCTATTATTACAGGAAACCAAATGCGCAGGAACAGAAGCTGACATCATCTTTCAGCGAATCTGGCGAGAATGCAACTCCATATCAACAGACGCCACCGGCGCCTCTGGAGGACTAGCCATCCTTTGGAACCCCTCCAACATCAGCATCAACAACCCCTTCTCAACAGTGGGAACAGTAACGGCACACTTCGAGGTCATTAGCTCGAACCAGGAAGGAGCCATCACCAATGTTTACGGCCCCCACAATCAGCAAGACAAAGACAAATTCATGAAGAGGCTTGAACTAATCAAAACCCTGGTGACTACCCAAAACTGGATCTTAGGAGGAGACTTCAACATGATCCTTTCGCTGGAGGAGAAAACAGGAGGCACCAAAAAGTTGGAACAAGACAGCGGTAAGTTCAAGACTCTCATTGATCATCTTAAGTTAGTAGATATAGAAAATAGCAATGGCATTTTCACTTGGTCGAATCGCAGATCAGGTACCCAACATCGCTTGCCGTCTGGACCGCTTCTTGGTCACTGAGGAACTAATGGAGTCAGGCTCCTATCTGGAAAGCCTCATCTTACCAAAAGCTGGCTCAGACCACTGGCCGCTTGCTCTCAACTTAGACACAGAAGAAATACCCAAATTCAAGCCCTTTCGCTTTGAAAAATTCTGGCTTCTTCACCCAGACTTCCAGCACCTAGCCAAAGCCTGGTGGGCGCAAGCAGAAATAGATCATGGTTCCAGTATGTACAAATTTCAACAAAGACTCAAGAACTTTAAGCTGCTGCTGAAGCAATGGAACAAGAACAGTTTCGGAGACATTTTCCATAGCATCAGGAATATAGAAGGTCAGTTGGAGGAGATCCAAAATACCTTCATCTTTGGATCTAGAACCACCGACCTAAAGAGAGGAGGAGAAGCTCCGAGCACAATTAGAGGAAAGAAGAAAGCAAGAGGAAATTCTATGGAAACAAAAATCCCGAGTACAATGGCTCAAGGAGGGGGAAAGGAACACCAAATTCTTTCACAGAGCAATGATGCATCGACGTCATGTCAACAGAATCACACATTTAGAAGACGGCCAAGGCAACACAGTCAGAGAACACTCCAAAATTGAAGCAGAGCTAATCAACTTTTACCAGGACCTCCTAACGGAAACCAAGGAGGACAGAACAGAAGCTATACAAAGAATCACCAAGCACATACCTTCACTGGTAACCCCGGAGCAAAACGTTGCTTTAACAAGGCCCATCACCCAGGAGGAAGTGGACCAGGCAGTAAAAGAAATGCCCCCAGGCAAGGCCCCAGGCCCGAATGGGTTCACTACTGATTTCTTCCATCATTGCTGGGATCTGGTCAAAAGAGACGTCTGGGAAGTGGTAGAGGAATCGAGAGCTTCAGGTGTGGTCCTCCCGACCCTCAATGCGACCTTCCTAACCCTCATTCCGAAAGAAGAAAGAGTCACAAATCCCAAACATTTCAGACCTATAGCCCTCTGCAATGTCATCTACAAAATCATAACAAAGGTGATAGCTAACCGACTGAAACCCATTCTGACTCATGTCATCTCCAAGGAGCAGGCAGGGTACGTAGAAGGGAGGCAAATCATGGATAGTGTCATTCTGGCTCATGAGGTCATCCACTCCCTCAAAACTTCCAAAACCCCAGGTATGCTAATAAAATTGGACCTATCCAAGGCTTTCGACCAAGCCAGCTGGCAATATCTCAAAGCCATCCTGGACTCCTTTGGTTTCGATCAGGGCTGGGTCAATTGGATCCTCAACCTCATCTCTTCGACCTTCTTCTTCTTCTCCATCTGGTAAATGGCGTCCCATCCAGGCCTTTCTCACCCACTCGTGGCATCAGACAGGGGGACCCCCTCTTGCCCTTCCTGTTTGTGCTCATGGCAAAAGGCTTAGGCAGATGTATCAAGGCTGCACTCACAGATGGCTCCCTCAAAGGTCTACCTCTCCACAATATTCAGCCAGCTCTCTCCCATAGTCAATTCGTGGATGACACCCTCCTTCTCAACTCCCCCACGGTCCGGGAAGCCAATAAACTCAACACCATCCTCTCCGACTTCACAGAAGCTTCAGGCATGTCCCTAAACCTTGACAAGTCCAAGCTCTACTTTTTCAATACTCCTGGCCCGGTTCAAACTCATATTTCCAGACTCCTTGGTATACCCAGGAGCTCCCTTCCGTCCAATTATCTGGGCGTTCCCCTAACGGGAGCAGCCGCCAGATCCATCTCCTGGGACAACCTTCTCCTCTCCATCTCCAACAGACTAAGTAATTGGACCTTTAGACCCCTCAATATTGCCTCTCGGCTAGTCCTCCTAAAGTCATTCTTGCAGGCTCTTCCCACCTATCTCTTCACGGTCCTAGCAACTCCTAAACATGTCATCAAAGCCATAAAAAACCTTCAGCGAAATTTCCTCTGGCACGGACATCAACCCAATAAGAAATGGGCGCTGGTGAACTGGGACAAACTTTGCATGCCAAAAAGCCAAGGAGGATTAGGCCTCAAGGACCCGGGGAAGCTCAATCAAGTTATGGGAGCCAAAATCTGGTGGCGCTGGCTAAAAACTCCAACAGCGGCCTGGACACAAATCTAGACGCAAAAATATGCCCCCCTAACGCCTGTCAATCAGCTGATCAGGCACAACTTCAAAATCCAGGGATCCAACATCTGGAACACTGCTTGGCAAAACCGCACTCTAGTACAGAACCATGCCTTTTGGGAAGTACGAGACGGAGAGAGTGCCATGCTCTGGCAGGACTCCTGGCAGCAATTTAAACCCCTGAATGAAATAGAGGACTTAGCCACTCTCAAAGGAGCTATCGATCCGCACGCCTCCTTAAAGGTTAAAGATCTTTGGAAACCTCATGGACAGCACCTTCCCTGGCGTCAATGGAAAACCTCTCACCAAGACCTCGGAGTCCCTGAGAATCTCAACTTAAAAGGCTGGCACTCTCAAGCCAACCGACGAAAAATCCCTAGAAGAGAAGGGTCGAACATCCGGAGATGGGGATACTCCACAGCGGGGACCTTCACAATAAAGGAAGCCTACTCCCTACACAGCCACCCCCAAGGCGAAGTCAACGAGTCCATATGGAGCAAAGTCTGGAACTCTGCCCTCTGGCCTAAGGTTTCCACCTTCCTGTGGCTGGTGGTGCATAATAGGGCCCTAACCTGGGACAATCTCAGGAAAAGAGGCTTCATCGGGCCATCCCTCTATGTGCTTTGTTACCAACAAGAGGAAACCAAAGAAGATCTTTTCAATGGATGCAGCTACAGCCAACGCATATGGGATCAAAGTGCGCAAATCATGCGCAAATCTAATCAATACCGAAACAGCATCAATGACACAATAGAGAACTGGGACCGTATCTCCTATAACAGCCCGCTTCTAAACTACATTTGGCAGCTTCTACCAGGATTTGTCCTCTGGCAGCTCTGGAAAGAAAGAAACAAAAGAATCTTCCACTCCCAAGCCTCCACACCGGAGGCTACATGGGAAACAATCAGCTCACTAATCAAGGAAACAGTCAGGAGTAAATCGTGGAAAGTGGAGGACCTCAATTGTACTCCCGAGGAACAGTGTATTCTTCAGCACTTGCAGCCCCTCCCAATCAATCAATCAACACCAAGGACAAACAAACCTCTTCAAACCAGCCCAAACACCTGGTCCCCCCCCTCCGCTCACTTCATCAAAATCAACTTTGATGGAGCCGCCAAAGGAAACCCGGGAACAGCAGGATATGGAGCAGTGATCAGAGACTCCACAGGAAAGATCCTAGGACTGTTAGCGGGCTTCCTAGGGGAAACAACAAACAATGTGGCAGAACTAACAGGATTATTGACAAAGATTACCACAACATTGTCCTGGAAGGAGACTCACAAGTCATCATACATTTAATCACCAAGATTCTCAATGGAAGTCCCCCTTCAAAAATTTCACCAAGTTGGCGACTCTCGGGACTGCTAGAAGATTTCAACCGCCTACTCATACCCAACCTCAGCATCATACCTTCCCATGTGAAGCGCGACGCCAACAGAGTAGCGGATTGTTTAGCAAATGAAGCAGTCGAGAAGGAAGCTGATTACTCCTGTTGGGTGAACCACGTCTCTGAACGCTCAGATATCTTCACCAGGTGCCAAACCTTAGCCACCAGAGACCTACCCCCCCCGGATGGGGTGCCACAAAGCTATCAGGAGACACGTGGACTGCTGCCAGGATGCATTACCAATGCATCGACCGGCGAACATCCCCTCCGCCATTAATTCACCATGGTTTACAGCAGCTGCCACCAAGTGACGGGCCTCCTCGCGCGAGGGAGATGTACCAGCCTCCAGCGCACACAGCACCAAGCCTTAATGGCTTTGGCGGTCGCGGTAGCTCTATGCCTTATCACAGGGATGGATTGCACAGAGATGCATTGGCTCCTCGCAGTGTTCACTCCACCAGTGCCTCCGCAGCATTCTCCACCAGTGCCTCCGCAGCATTCTCCACCAGAGCAGAGATTACAGGTCCTGCTGAAGCTCTGGAGCAGAGCAGCCCGTCCGCCAGGAACCCTGGTCCCTTCCAGGGTCTCCACCATGCCAAGAATACGAGGAAAATCGCGCAGAGGTGCCGCCTGGTACAGGGTCGAGTCTCGGCGCCAGCGACAGAGGAAGTTTGAACGGCCACTAGCCATAGCATCCACTCGACGGAGCAGAAGGCCACGAACGCCTCCCATGGCGTACGTGGAGGAAATCACTTTGGAAGAAGCCATGCAGAGCCACCCCACTAATGAATTCGGAAAGGAAGACAAGCCCCCGCCCGGGGACACCTCGCAGAACTTCAATGCCAACAGCTCGGAGGACCTTTTCCCCACCTGTTTTGTGGAAGAGGAGACCCCTCTCGATGCTACCACAGGGACGGTGACTCCATCTCTCAACCGTCCAGAGCATCTGATCAAAGAAGCAATGGACTCCAGGCACCAAGCCTCCGTCGACAGCGGTGGGTTGGAGCAGCCTTCCTTTTCTGAATTATGGCACCTCCCACTCATCTTTGAGCTTAGAAGTCTGATGGATGACCAGGTTTTCCGCCTCGCCAGGATCGACCAAAGGTTGGACATGCTCTTTGCGGCCCACTCCAAGAATCTTCCA
>ML816905.1:134618-151823 GCA_009831015.1 Picea engelmannii
GAATTGGGACTGCTGAGGAGTGTGGCCCTCTTTAAAAACAACTGATTGACTCATGTGGCTCTCTTTATTTTCCAGGACCTGAAAGTAGTCCAAGCACCCTATGTTGGCTATAATAGTGTTTCTATCCAGCTCTTGGGAGTAGTACGAGTTGTTGATAGCTGCAAAGTTTCACAAGTAGACTCTGGTTGTAGTCCAAACTATTTCTTTCCCTTTTGAAAGACCAAATTTAATTTGTGCAGATTCTAGGTGTAATCCAGACTGTCTCTTTCTCCTCTTGGAAAACCACATTTGACTTGAGCACTTGGGACTCAGGAGTAGTCAAAGCAGCTCCTAGCCTCTAGGGCAGCTCCTGAATAAGCTTTGGGCATAAATACTTTGAATGCTTCTTTTTAGTTACACTGTAACTTACTTAAGACTCCTCCACCTAAACCACAGATGGTCTCATGGACTCAAAGGACACTTGGTCTTTTCGTACATGTAACTGTAATGGTCGATGGTCTCTAATTGCATAGATACTTTTGATCACTTTGACTTTCTCTATGAACTCATGGACTTCTTGGACTTTTGTGGACGTAAATTAGTCTCAGTAGACTCGGAAGGAGAACCTATGTTATTTAACTTTTTGTTTGATTGGATTATCCATATATTGAGTTGATCTAGAGGGATTTCATGAGTGAATTGTTATGATGTCCCTGGAGGCTTGAGTGTTCAATACTGTATATATTAATTTTGGTACTTGTCTCCCCTTGGTGCACTGAGTGTGATAGTTTAGCCTCTGGAAGGAAGGATCTCAACAGGAGTATAAACTCGAGGTTTGAGTTCTATGGTTGGCAAAAAATGTTTCATATAGCTCTGGTTCCCCTTCAGCCAAATAAGCTATGATGGACCTCTATCTCTGTTCTTTGGTTTTGTTTTCAAGGACTAACAATAAGCCTAATATTCAGCAGTAAGTTTGCTTATGACAATTGATGGATCATCATACTCATAATAATGCAAGAACTGTGGGTTTTAGAATCCAAGTACTAAATTATATTCATATATAACACTGTTGAAATAGAATGGAGTAGTTGCTTTTGTGGCTATGTTGGTAGGTTTACAAATACAGTGGTGTTGTACACCAAAAATGGGTAGCTGTGCAAAAAGGGGGAAACTCAGCCAACCCTGTACTGGCAACATTACCACCAATTCTTATACTGAATGTATTGATTTTTCAAGTTGTGGTTTTCAAGGAAACTTCTACCTGTTACATTACTGTATAATTTGAAAGCAATAGCTTATGGCTCTAAGAAGCAATACACTTGATAAGTTAAAATTATTGGAGTTAACTAGGTATTACATATAAGGTCATTTATTATTCCATGTTTACTTTCACTTTCAATGTATTTGTGTGAAAGCATATGGCATCTCTCAATGCTTAGTGGTTGTAGTTTAGTGAGTTTGTAAAGTTTAAGTTGTTGCATACTTTATTCATTGCAAATACACTGTTATAATTCCCTTAAAACTTAGTGGTGGCAGTATAAAGAGTTTTGTGCATTTAAACACTACGCCAGAGAGTGCTCCGTGTATCAATGGTTGTACATTTGAAGAACCCTTCTAGACTGCTTATTAATATCCTTCGAGAACCTAAGCCACTGTTCTTTAGCAAACCACATATAATGTAACATGGCAGAAGCACTCCAAGCAGTGGACTTAACAAAACTGTGGAAGAAACCACAGTGGAAAAGTCAGCCTTTTTCCTCTATTTCATCTTTGCCTATTGGATTACCACATGTCAGATTGTTGACATGGATGTTCTATACTAGTTTTCGTGCTCTCGAGCAATGGCAAGCCACCACATAGCCCATAAGGAGAGGTGAGGTATGATAATGAGGGCCTTTCCATACTTAATCGATTTTTGCATTAGCGACACATCATCTTGAGGTACCTCTGCAAGGCATCCTCGTGAGCCTTTCACTTCCCCTCATAGATACCCCATCGATGTTTGTTGTAGGAGAGTTGACCTGCCAGAGGAGTGGCATTTCACTAGCACTGCAACACTCTCTACCCTTTCTTCGCATCCTATCCCCTTTTGCTATATGCCTGACTGTAACATTATTTATGCCACTTCATCATTCAAATTGTCCTCAGTAACCAACCACAATTTGGCATTGTGTGATAAGTCATCAGTGCCACATCATCCTACTGATCTGCCGACACTATGAAAGATTAGGACCTCGCACGTTTAAGTCTAGACATGTCAGCCTAAAAGGATGAGAAAAGCTTGCTTCTTAGGGCATCTACATGGGACCTAAAGCTCCTTACACACCTATGTTAACTCACTTTGACCTGGGATGACATCATCTTGATGCCACCTAGAGGAATGTCATTGATGCCACCTCATTGTTTGAACAAACTGTTGAGTTTGGTGTACCTCGGGAAGTGGTTCCCTTGTGATTTTGAGCCTCTAACCACAAGAGGGAGATGTTGCTACCTTTGTACCTTGTACTTTATGTCTAATTTCACTTTGACTTAGGAGATTTAAGTCAAAAGTGAAATTTGGTCATTTTGGCCTAAAGTGACTATTAATTCACTTTGTGGGTGAAATTTGAATTAGGAGACATAAAGTGAACTCGGGGAACTTAACCCAAAGTGGGTTTTGAGTTGAGATTATTGTGGGATGATCTCAACCATTGATTGGGAATGGCTTGGGATGATCCTAGCCATCCACATTTAGGTTTCCTTATGGATTGCTCAAGGAGGGCGCAAGGGGCCTTTGGAGGCTCATTCATTGATTTACTCACTTGGAGAGTTTGAGAGGGAGCATGAGGATGAGGTTGGAGGCATTGGAAGAGGGCAGCTTGGGCGCTTCTAGTCATAGAGGAGCTATGGGAGCTAGGAACCCTATTATTTAGTGGTGATCACACTTGCTTGGAGGAGGGCGCACTATAGGAGGAGGACGCACACCTAGCAGGGAGGAGCTACACTTGGAGGATGTCAGATCTGTTTGTTTCAGTGGAGAGGTGGCACACAAGAGCACATTTGTGTGCAAGGGATTCTTCTTCAGAGCATCCAGGGTCAAGGGCACTTCACTTTAGTGGATTTGGCAACAAGAGGAAGAGGTGCACTAGTCTTGGGCGCATTTCTTCCTGGTTCGTTTGGCAAGTCTCAAGAGAAGCTTGCTTTGTATACAGGTTCCATCATATTGTATTTCTTGTTGTATCTCATGCTTTAGACACCACTTATATATAGTTCCATTCCAAACTGGTTTTCCCCGGGGGGGGTTTATCCAAGGTCATGTTGACCAAAAATACCTATGTCCTATTTTCATGCATGCTTAGAGTGTAAATCAGCTTATTTGTATTGTAAAGATCTAGAGGAGTGTTACTTGTTTTGAGATATATTGCATGTTCTAACCACCGGTTCGAAAACACTTGCAAGGGCACCTCAAGGAACACTTAACCAATAAAATTATGGGCAGCAAGTTACTAAACTGTTTGCTGTCCTAAAACACAGCAAAGGACAGTTTTGGAGATTGAAACTTAGAGCCAATCTCAAGGTCAAAGACAGACCTTAGTTGGCAGCCTCATAGTACCTCAGTTTTCTTCACACCAATAACCAACCAACAAGCGACATGTGTCTCAAGAAAAAAGTTAGGATGCCATGTCAACCTTGGGGCTAGTAAGAGCTTAAGTTGGCAGAGTCTTTACACTTTGTTAATTGTTTAAAAGCAGACAGGGCATCCCCACTGGGCACCTCTGCAGGCCTTCACCATAAGCCATCCCCACAAGCCAATCCTTGTAGATTTTCCCCACAGACCTTCAGATCGCCTCTTAGTATGCCCTGACACCCTTGATCTGCCTTGACTAAGAAAGACATGCTAGCCAGCAATGCTGCTATTTGTCACTACCAACATAAGCACCAAGACCCATTTATAACTAAAAGAGAACTAATAAGCCCCTCAGGCACCCAAAAGAAAAAGAGAAACTTATAACCAATGGAGAATAGATGAAGGGTATCAGGTTACGATTGTGTGTGTGTGTGCACACGCACGCACTTTAGGCCACAGTTAATAAGCAAAGGAAACCCTTTAGTAATTCCTAGCAGGAGCCAACTGTAACAGCAGCGCCATCTCTAAACAAGGAGGTTAACGAGGCAGATAAGCAGAGTGCACTCGCGAAGAGTTAACATCTAACGAGGCTTCAAAACCGCCAAGGAGTCTAGGAGCTCAGGCCCTACGGTTAATATGTTGTGACAGAACTCTGGCTGACAGAAATTTAACTGCCGTCCTGAAAAGCTGATCCACCCCCTACTGCTAATCTACCCAAACAAGCAGTGTAAGCCAAGTGGACCAGCCACATAAGGCTGCCACATCGAGTTATCCGGCTTGCCAAGTTTCAGATATCAAGAAAACCTGCCACACAGGTAGCTGACTGGATAATTAATTAAAATTTTCTGCCACTGAAGACTGCCCTAATACGAAATAAACGTACTAGTGTAGTGATTTTTAAGATAGTGACTTTTGGGGGTTTTTGAATGCCTGTTCACAGTTTTTACCCATTTTCGGTTTACAAGTGATTAAGGGTGTTAATCAAACCTCCAAGTATCAATTGACCAATGCGAGAGGATATGAGCTCACTGTTTTTGCTACTAATTTTGTCATAGCCTGCTGTCTTAAGGATACTCCAGTAGTTGGAATGCAGTCTATTCAGAAAATTTGGCACGTCTCTTTTTGGCTCCCAATTGTATGATTCAACTCTATATCTCAAGGAAAATATTAGTATGATCCCGGGGAAATTAATGAAAATCAGGCCTAGTCAGTCGTAATTCAACCTTTTTTTATCTTAGATAATCGTTACAGTCAAATTCTTATCAGTAATTCTATGAAGGTATATCTAGATCTTAGTATGAGCTGGAAAAGGGGGCAACTGCTGAAATTGAGGTCCAGTAGCAGGTGCTGTAAAATCAGCATTATCTAATCGTAACTCTGTACATTTGTATTGATAATATCTTCTTTACCTACCAAGAAACAACAATAAGGATGTTAATGTAATAGGAGCATTTCATTTTCCTCGTTTTCATTCTTTTTGTCAGCATACAACAATGTACGCTGTACACTCAGATCATGAAGTCTATCAGGTCGTAGTAATAGTGCAGTTAGATTTGAACTTCAATCCTGTAATCTAGGATCTTCATTGTTAACTACCTGGTTCACTTGTCAATTGGATCTAGCTCATGAGGTTGTGGGATGGAGTGTTATCCAACCCATCCAAGTTCTATTTCCGTTAATGGCATGTTGAGCTCATTATGAGTAAATTGTTGTAACGGCTCCGAGCCCTGTTGTTGATATGACATTGTCCAATGAAGAATCTAGGGTTTACCTTGGGTACCATCCTCGAAATGAGGGGAAGTACTCAGGGGTTTTCCTCCGGACTTGTTGTCTGGAAAAAAAAAACTACCTAGTTCACTTAGCCCAAAGAATTAGCTCAACCGGTTGTCACCAATGTTGTTGGGCACTTAGCTAATTCTCTAACAGCAGGTGTCCAGTTTGAATCCCCCTGGGTTAGGCGCACTAATATATTTGAACGGCTTTACTAGGGATGACATCCACTAATGTGGGGCAGCATCCCTTGGGTTTCCCCGTGAAGTGTTCCTTGGTGAAAAAAAACCTAGCTAGTTCACTTGAGCTTTTCCATGTTGATTGCTAAAAATAACTATTTATCACTTATATTTATAACATATGTTGTTTATACAACACAACATAGAAGTTTATATTTTTATTTGACTTTGCCCTTTTTGCAAAGTTATATACTCAATTTGTCAGCTAGGTTTTCGGAGAATCCATTAACTGATTTCACGATGGAAATCCTGTCAGCTAGTTCTTGTTGTTGTTCAATTTGCTATTTCACTTGGTTCCTCTGTCAGGGTGCAGTGATGGTGCCAAATTTAAGGCGATTTGCCCCTAGCATTAACTTAATTTTTCTTTTTTAGGGAAGGTTTGCCATTGGGCAGGTTCCATAAAGTTTCTATGACTTTATCCTTCAAGTAGTTTCTTAACACTATTTGATCTAGTGGGATGTCGGAAATCCCATTGGATGAACCATTTCATGATCTCTCTGGTCCAGCCTTGTCTTAACCTACAATGGTCAAAAGTTCCTGCAGAGGTAACTACGAGTATTTCTTCGTTTGTATTTCCCGTCTTCTGTAAATTGCTTTGGTTTTCGTATATACAAGTCAGTTCCTACAGTAAAATAAGGAACGGGGTCATTCTCTTTATTTTCACCATGTTTAGCATTAAGTGTTTCTCAAATTTTGAACAGCATTCCCCGTAAATGCCACCCCACGCATAATTATTACACCTCAACAATACCAACTTCTACTCGGCAATCACTAGACTAAATAAATGGTGTTATAAATGGTGTTTGATACTGTGTTATTGCATATAATGGGATTTGGTTGTAGCTGAGTTTTTGGATAAATCTGTAGCAAACTTCACCAAAAATATTTATCATTGCAAACTTTGTTGTGCACTGATATAACAGATGGTTTGATATAAATACAAGAAGCAACGATTCCAAGATTTTTAAAGCTTAAACTTACCTTGAAATTGGCAAAGGAAGACCTCGCCCTGCGTTGCAAAGTGTCATTTATGAGCAGGCGTGGATACGACGTCCCAATTGATGTCCCCATACTTTCCCTCTCTTAAAAACCCTAAACCTTTGCTCGCCTTCAAACCCTCGCCAATTACTTCATACGGAGTAGCACTTGGAGCTTCTAATGCCTGACTCAGTAGACATGTCTGAAGTTTCAAAATGCTTCAATTTCATATCTCCCTAATGGAATCCAAATGCAGCGTGGATGGAGTCTATATATTTGTATATGTTTGAAATAACAAACAACTTAAAACAAATGTGACAAACGACATGCCATGAGCATGCTAGGTGCCAAACCACGAACATAATGTGGATGTCTATGGAGTTCGGTAACTTTCGGTTCAACATCAAAATCTCTTCCTATTATATTATATTATATTATATATATATATATATATATATATATATATATATATATATATAACTAATTTATATTAATTATGATTATTAAATATTTAGAATAATTATAAAAAATAAGTATATAAATTTTTAAATATTTTAAAATTAAAAGTAAGATGAATTTATGATTCAAAAAATTTAAAATAGCTTAAAAGGTTATTCATATATTTTTTTTAATTATGTTTTCAAAATCAGTAACCAAGTGTTTACTCAAAATATTTTCATGACATAGTTTTAATAGATGATTTTTTGACACAGTTCTAATAGATGATTTTTATTTTATTTTTATTTTTGCATATTATTATACTTAGAAAATTATAGATGCTTGCTCAATAGAGAGTGCTTAATGTTTATGTAATTATATAATTTGTTGAATATAAGAAAGGATATTTCAAACCTTTTTTGGGGGCATTTAACAAGCTAGAATGTTAACTGTGCATATAGAGATGTAATAATTTTGTTATCCTAGTTAATAAAATTAATTATTTTTTTGCTTAGAAAAAAATGAATTTATGTTAATTTATTTTATCATTATTTATGCTCAATAGAGAGGGCTTAATGTTTATGTAATTTTGTAATTTGTTGAATATAAGAAAGGATATTTCAAACCTTTTTTTTTTTTTTTTGGCATTTAACAAGCTAGAATGTTTTCTTATAGAGATGTAATAATTTTGTTATCCTAGTTAAGAATATGTACTTTGTAGGAATTAAAAAATATGTATTGACACTTTCCTCATCATGAAGATGGTACTCACGGTAACCACCAAGTTAAAAAATAATAATGATGATGATATATAAAAAAGAAGGCATTTATATAGTAAATAAATAAAGAAACTTATAGGTCAATTGGGTTTAGTTCGAGTGGTTTGTGTTGAGGGGTGTTTTCCCCCCCACCCAGGTTCAATTCTTGCAAGTGACAAGTTGAGCTCTTAAATGAGCAAGCTATCGAGAAAGCCTCCTTCGAAATGAGGGGAAGTGTCAGGTGGGTTTCCCTAGGCTCTATTCCAAAGTAAATAAATATAAAGAAACTTATAATATATAAAAAAAGAGTGTGTTTATACAGCCCGAGTGGGTCTAATGGTTGAGAACATGTGTTTCCTCCTAAGAGGTCACAGGTTCAAATCCATAGGGAGGTAGGGTATGTATACCTTCGTAGACTTTAGCAGTCAAATCGTCGCATATACATCAAAAGTCTGCTTTAAGAAGTCTTAAACAATAATTTAAAGGAGAACGAACTATTATCCTATAACTACAACCAAACAAGTACACATAGCATTCGCATGCGCGATACATGTCACCCAAGTACGAAGTTTAATGGTTGTGATTGCTAGCCTTAAGTGATTAACTGTGATTGCCAGCCTTAAGTGATTCAGCAAGCGAATCCTACTCACAATCAAACAGATTGTGCCCAGCAGTGACTATCAGCACTGGTGATAAGATGGCTCGGGTATAGGTTGCATCTAATTAATGGATCTTCAGTGTATTGATGAGAGCAAGTGTGGCGCAAAGGAGACGTACCATCTTTTAGAGCAATTGAGATTTTTAGCATACGAATATGTCGTTGTTTCCACTAGCTTCATTGAAAACAATGATTACAGCATCGAACCCTGGACAATAAGACTTCTAATTGATGAACCAATCATTCATTAGATAAATTGATTTAAAAATAATATGAAAATAAAAGAAAATGATTTTCCAAAGTTAAACTTCAGAATATGGATAAATTTTTTTTGTCAATGCCTAAACTAATATGGAGTCAACGCGAACCGATTTTTATATACCTGGACTGCAACATGTATAATAAGGTCGATAACCACAACTTCCTGTAGAACTTGGTGGTATAAATTCTACAAAAAGGCCTAAAAACAAACTACTTTAAAAAACATACAATCTTAACAAAAAGCATGTCAGTTGGCCACTTCATCTTGAGCTGCTTTGGCTGAGTCCAAGTCCACTTTGACAATTTCTACTTTCTCCAAGAGCTAGTGAACAGTTTCATCTTCCATGAGAGCCCCACGGTTGGAATTGATAGATTGTACCTAATTAGATGCACCCAATTGTTCTTCTTTAGACAAGTTTATGACCATAGTGCGAAGCATTCTACAATTTTATTATGGCAATCTGTGAGGTTACTTGATTATTGTGTTCCTAAATTCTTCTTATAGCTACCATAATAGAGCTTATTGTACCCTAGATGGTGTCCTTGTGGCTTCTCAACACCCGCTTGATTTCCTGCAATCCTCTATAATCCATCTAATTACAAATGATGTGTAATACAAGTTGTGAAATTGGAAATCCAATAACACTAATCCACTTTGCTACGGGGTTGTCTAAGACCAAAAAATCTATTGGAGGGAGCTATGAACTCATACTCCAGGAACCACACTGAGAATATTGTTGGTAATATGGGTAAAGAGAAATCATTTCCCCAAAGAAGACACCCTATGCAAAAGGGAGAAACAAAGCCTTTTGGAACCACAAGGTCTCTACCCAACCGTAACCTGAACCAAAATGAAATACAACAACCTTACAGAAGCATTCGAAAAATGAAATAAAACCCTACTATGGACAAGGGCCCGAGGATAAACCTTTATACACCAACCAACTACCTCATGCACTCTGTTTTTAATTGAAAAGAGAAGGATAAATGGATCGGCTTACCAACACTCATGAGCAGAAAAAAGACCACGCATCTTAATCAATTCAAGGAGCCCAAGCTCACGACATTAGATATTGAGCCTACACTCCTGAAACTCCACCCTGAACAACCGTCTATCCTCGCCATTATCCCATAATGGTGTTGAAGTAAACCTCCCACATATTTAATTGTGTTTGAGAATCAATGTTGCTTCAAGTGAGTAGGGAGACAATCTCTTCGCATTAGATATTCCACTAAATGATGACCTTTCCTTGTATGATGCCATATGTGTAAGTAAACTGACGCGATGTGTTGTGTCCTCATATTAGACTATGTAATCGGTTGATGGCTAAGGTTGCCATTAACCATGATGTCCCCCATTTTCAATAGAGTGAGTTGACTGGCGCAAATGTTTGCAAGAGCATTGTGCTCTCATAAAAAATGGAAATACTTGAGCTCTGATAAACTTTTAATTTCTTAGTTTATCCATTCCAATAGCGAGGCTAAAAGAATTTTGCCTAGATTGGTGTTTAAAATCAAGTGTCTAGTGACATGTTTGAATCACCTATCATACATAATCTTTGGATATCAATGCCTCTAGCGATCTTTAAGCCTTGCAACAAAACGTAAAAGCCTAATTATTTGTTAATATGCCTAAACCCCAAGCATACTTAAGTTAATAAATTCCTCTGAAGCTCAAAATATTAATAATTTGAATTAAAGAGAAAAGAAAAAATTAAAAATAATAATAATAAACCATTAAAATCATGATTAAGATAAGGAAAGAAATATGTAAAATTAATAGATCTTATATTTTAAAGAGAAAGATGAGGAAAGATAAAGAATGGATATATTTGACTTATTATTTTGATACTATTTTTCTCTTTATTTTAACTTTAATTTTAATAGTTTTTCTCCTTTATTTTTATTTTTTCTTTAATTTAATATTAATTAAATTCATGCCCCTGGGGTGTAGAACAATCGATGATGGAGTGTATTGTTAAGGCACTCTGTTATGTGAAGTCATCGGTTGGAAACCCTCGACTAGCCTTGTGTGTTGCGTCGGCATGCCTGGGGTTATAGCAGTAGTAGTTAGATAACATGACCACGTGTCATGCGAGTACATGCTCGACTGGTTGTTGGTTTTAATTAAGTTTATAAATAGTCTCCTTACATTTAATCAAAGTTACTAATTAATTTAATTTATTTTAATTTTACTTGACTTGTATATTTTATACTTTTGTGTATAACAACCCTTGCTCTTATCAATTTATTTTCTCTTTATGGATTACTTATTAATAATTTATGATTTGTGACAAGGGGCCCCCTCCACGTAATGATTTGAGGCATACATACCCTACCCCCCTCTAGATTTGAACTTCTGACCTCTTAGGAGAAAACACACGTTCTTAACCATTAGGCCCACTCATGCATATTATATAAACCTCTTATTAATTTATATAATTTTTTTTTTCTAATTGTGACTCTTATTTAGTCTTTTAAGTAATTAACTAATTCAGTTATTCTAATACCTCATTTTAATAATCTTGGTCCTTATCCTTTGCTCTTATCGACTCAATTTCTTGTCTTTACATAATTTATATTATTTTTATTAATCACTAATTATTTTTTCACTTGCCAAGGGGTGTATAGCTCAAGTGGTTGGGAGGTAAGTTTTGTATTCTCCCCACCTGATTTTGAGTCTCCAATGAGACATTTGACCCATTGTGATGCGGCTAGAAGGATAGGCATCCCCCAGGTGTAGGACCCCATGGGTGTGTCTTTAGATGTCTCGACCCTTGCTAAGTTATAAGTTACATAGTTAGTGTCGGCTTACGGGCTGTTGGTGCTGAGAAGGGTTTATAGTGGGAACCACTTCGGTGACTCCCCTATAAATCTTTTATGGTTTAAAAAAAACACTAATTCATTTACGTTCTTATTTATTCACTTTATGAATAAACACTTCTATGTTTATGATAAGCTTTTTGGATCCTCTAATGATGGGTGGAGTGTCCACTTGAAAAGTTGAAAGAATTATGAATTTCTACGCAATTCATATCCATAAAAGTTACCATAATTATAGCTAATTGTGAAAATATACATATACAAACATTCATTTTGATTATTTTGATCAATTTTTTCACTTTTATATTATAAAGTTTAGATTTTTATCTGTTTCATTCAAATTTTTCCAATAAATAAAGAGGTAAAAAAATAGTATATTAATGATAAATTTACGACAATCTCTTTGCATTAGATATTCCACTAAATGATGACCTTTCCTAATTAAATGAATGCGACATGCCCTATCCTCATATTAGACTATGTAATTGGTTGATGGCTAAGGTTGCCATTAACCATGTTTTCGCCCATTTTCAATAGAGTGGGTTGACTAGCACAAATGTCTCCAAGAGCATTGTGCTCTCTTAAAACATGGAAATACTTGACCTCTAATAAATTTTGATTTCTTAGTTTATATATTTCAATAGCAAGGCTAAAAGAATATTGCCTAGATTGGTGTTTAAAATCAAGTGTCTAGTAACATTTTTTAATCACCTATCACACATAATCTTTGGATGTCTAGCAATCTTTAAGCCTTGCAACAAAGCATAGGCTTTAACCTGATTATTTGTTAATATGCCTAAACCCCAAGCTTACTTAAGTTAAGAAATTCCTTTGAAACTCAAAATATTAATAATTTGAATTAAAGAGAAAAGAAAAAATTAAAATCATGATTAAGATAAGGAAAGAAATATGTAAAATTAATAAATCTTATATTTTAAAGAGAAATATAAGGAAAGCTAAATAATTGATATATTTGATTTATTATTTTTATATTATTTTTCTCCTTATTTTAACTTTAATTTTAATAGTTTTCCTTTTTATTTTTATTTTTTCTCTTTTATTTTTATTTTTTTCTTTAATTTAATATTAATTGAATTTATGCCCTCGGGGTGTAGAACAATCGATGATGGAGAGCACTGTTAAGGCACCCTGTTATGTGAAGTCACCGATTTGAAACCCTCGACTAGCCTTGTGTGTCGCGTGAGGGGACGCGTTGGCATGTGTGGGATTATAGTGGTAGTAGTCGGATAACACGACCACATGTCACACGAGTACATGCTCGACTAGTTGTTGATTTCCCCAGTCAAAATATATATATATATATATTAATTAAATTTATAAATAGTCTCCTTACCTTTAATCAAAGTTACTAATTAATCTAATTTATTTTAATTTTACTTCTCTTTAGTTAATTTAATTTATTTTAATTTTACTTGACTTTTATATTTTATACTTTTGAGTATAACAACCCTTATTCTTATCAATTTATTTTCTCTTTATGGATTAGTTATTAATAATTTATGATTTCCTTCCATTTATTGGTGTATGAGACCCCCCTTGTTTATGGGAGAAGGGACCCTCTTCACGTAGCGATTTGACTGCTAAAGTCTATGGAGGTATACATACCCTACTCCCCTCTAGATTTGAACTTCTGACCTCTAAGGAGGAAACACATGTTCTCAACCATTAGGCCCACTCAGGCATATTATATAAACCTCTTATTAATTTATATAATTTTATTTTTTCTAATTGTGGATCTTATTTAGTCTTTTAAGTAATTAACTAATTTAATTATTCTAATACCTCATTTTGATCATCTTCGTCCTTGTCCTTTGATCTTATTAACTCAATTTTATGTCTTTACATAAATTATATGATTTTTGTTAATCACTTTTTGACTTGTCAAGGGGACCTATATAGCTCAAGTGGTTGGGAGGTAAGTTGTGTATTCTCCCCACCTGAGTTTGAGTCCCCAATGAGACATTTGACCCATTGTGATGAGGCTAGAAAGGTAGGCATCTCTCATGTGTAGGACCCCCATGGGTATGTCTCTGGATGTCTCGACCCTTTCTAAGTCATAAGTTACATAGCTAGTGTTGGCTTACGGGTTGTTGGTGCTGGGAAGGGTTTATAATGGGAGCCAATTCGGTGACTCACACTATAAATATTTTATGGTTTAAAAAAAACCACTAACACTAATGCATTTCCGTTCTTTTCTATTCACTTTGTGAATAAACACTTCTATGTTTATCACAAGCTTTTTGGATCCTCTAATGATAAGTGGAGTGTCCACTTGAAAAGTTGAAAGGATTATGAATTTCTACGCAATTCATATCCATAAAAACTACCATAATTATAGCTAAGTGTGACAATACACATATTCAAATATTCATTTTGATTATTTGATCAATTTTTTTCACTTTTGTATTGTAAATTTTAGTTTTTTTTATCTTTTTTCATTCAATTTTTTCCAATAAATAAAGAGGAAAAAAATAGTATATTAATAATAAATTTACAAAACAATGCATAAGTTGTAATCTTTTAAATTTTAGGTGAAGATACAAATTACAATATTGTAATCTTTTGTAAATCCCAAATTACAAGTTTTTCCAATAACAAGAAGAATACCCCCAACATATTGACCATGTTCGGGTCTACCATTGGAGCACTTACAAGAAAAACACCTATGATAACCATATGTATGAACAAAGACTTGTTTTACTAATAAGTAATGATTTTTTGGCTAGAGAGTGATCTATTATATAATAAATAGAGCAGGGTAATTGAAAATGAAAGAGAGAGCAATGTCGTGAACTAATTGTATACATTATCTTAATAAAACATGGACATATTAGTAATCAAATTTGTCAAATTCTGAGGTGGCAGGAGCAGGAGGGGTTATCCTAATCCCAGGAGGAAACAAAGATCTTTCATTGCATTGGAATATAGGATTCGCCCCAAATAATTAGGTAGAAGCTTGTGCGTTGCTCCATG
Source organism: Picea engelmannii (assembly GCA_009831015.1). Lineage (NCBI taxonomy): Eukaryota > Viridiplantae > Streptophyta > Pinopsida > Pinales > Pinaceae > Picea > Picea engelmannii. Next base: position 149,124 of record ML816905.1, read on the forward strand.
GCCTCCTTTTGGCCAAGGATCGGGGCATACACTCTCTATCCATAATAAGAGACTTTAAATTCACCATCAACCATGTCAGATTGAGAACACAACCCTCCAATGATCGTCTCAAAGCAATATTCTAGTGAATCTAGATCGAGACACGGGCCTTCTCAAGCATCAACCCCTTCCATGTCTTAAGACACGACTTATGAGCAAACAAATCTTGCTATAAAGGAAAACATGGGATCTCTAAACATTAATGTCTAGACCACTACCCTCCATATTCCATGAACTTAGAACCATCAAATTTCAATTTAAATATACCTAAGGGTGGATCCCTCTCTCCACCCCCCCTCTCAAATTAAAGCTTTGACACTCCCATGCCTCTCCTCGATCTACTATCCCACTCATCCCCCTGTCTCGTCACCTCATTCGACACGCAACACCTCCTCATTATCTCCTCTCGCATGCCCCGATCTTCCCACCCTCCTCCTCATTCAATCCCTCCTCGTGGAAATTGCACTACATTTTCTCTACTCCAACGCTTATTGTCTGCATCTGTATTGGGTCATTCTTGTCCATCCTCAATCCATCGTCACCCTCATACCAAGATTCCACTTTGATAAATAATGTTGTTATCATCTTAATAAGGTTCAGACTCGTCAGTTCATGCATTTGTCCTCGACGCATCATGGATAAAAGTGGAAGGTCATGTCAATCTCCAAGGGATATGCTTCTCATACAGGTATACAATGACACCTCTTATGTTTTCTGCTCACTCAATTTTCCTCCCTCCTATATTCTCTTCTAGACTGCATCCTCATTCAATTCACGGAACATTGGCTCATTCAACCATCATTGAACACCATCATAAATGCATAGAGCAAATCAACATGGTTTGAGGGGAAGTAGGGAGGTCTCGGTGGATGATCACAATGACTTGGTTACCATGGTTCAATCACTGCAAATCTATCTTAGAGGACTATCACCACAAGTTCTCTCTATCATGAAAATCACAGTACAACACCATCAAGATCAACAAAGAGTTCAGGACGAATGTAAAGCTCTTGGATAGCAAATTAAAGACCTCAGGCTACGTCCCAGCCCCATCTCTCCAACAAGAACAATATCGATGACATCAAATGAAGCATGATCCCCAAGAGATCTCTAACACATTCCATATTTGAATGTCCCCCTGCAGCACGCCGAAAATGAAGAACCGGAAGACCAAGGCCCACTCAATCCCCCATAAGTATATGCAATGTTTTTTTGTTTATATATTAGGTTGTTTTTGCAAATTATATACAGTCAAGCACAATGTAATTAAGCACAGGACAAGGAATGTAGAAACTCATATAGACTCTAGCACTAATTTTTTATATCTGATGGAAAGGAACTTGGAATTTTTTAAACCTTTGCAAGGCATTGTAATCTCTATGTGTTTAACATAGCTTTTATAAATACAATTTTCCTTGTTTTTGTGGAAAAAAATTTGTCAAATCCACTTCTTCAAGTTTGTGTATGGATTCTCGAGGATCTTTTCCTCAACCTAGAATGGTCCTTACTGATAGCTTGACAGTGTTGGAGAATTCATACTTCTTTATGTTATCTATCTTCTTATCCAACAAATCGATGAGGGATCTTTGTATTTGTCTTAACTTGTTGGGAATTGATATTGACTACCACTTGAAGATAAAGTTGTTGAAGCTTGAAATAAGAGATGAATGTCATTCATTTCAAATTGTCAATATTACTTCCCAACATAGATTTGTTCTTATGGGAGTAGGTATAAGATGTTATCTTGGTTGGTGTTTCCCCTATCATAAGAAGCCTAGCCCATTTCTCAAGACCAAAGTTGGGGAGAGTTGAGATAAGATTAAAACAATAATCTTAGGCTCTTAAGTAACCCATAAATAAATGTACCCTTGGCATTAAGACTAACAGTTAGAGCTAATTGGAACTTCATATTTACAATCTCTTACTGGATTTGTTGAAGTCGGTGGCAGATTGGTCGACACATAACTTTAGTTGTAGATAGAATCTGGGAATGGTCACTAAACATATTAAGATTGATATAAGCTTGATGTGAAAGTCCAACTTGACTGGACCTAACAATTAAGAACATGTGTTTCCTCCATGTAGATCACAAGTTAAAATCTAGAGAGTGTAGAGTATGTACACCTTTATAAGCTAAGGAATTAAATCACTACATGGAGGGAATCCCTTATCTCATAATCAAGAAGGTCTTTTATGTCAAATTTTCATCTAACTAAGTTACTACCTTAAATTGTATTATTATTATTTAAAAAAATCCTTAAATCAACTAAAAATATATCAATTTTACCATTATGAAGTTTAAAGATAAACTGATATCCCTTAATAAAACCAACAAAAACGCCCTAAATAACTCATTCTATAATTATACAAAAATTGTTTTTATTCTATTTCATGGATCATCTCCCTCTCTTTTAGTCCTTGCATTTCAAATTGAAACATTAACTCCTCAATATTTTTATGAGTAAGTAAATGCATTCAATATATTCAATCCTTAATACAAAATTGGAGAATAAGGTGAAATTCTACTTGATTATGGAATAGATCATATAAGACTAAGATAATTGCCTTGAAGTGAGGACCTCTTTTGCTTTGCTCATTGTAAGGGATATCATAGAGGTGATTAGTAACGTTCTTTGAGTTATAATGAAAGTTATAAACCTC
>ML816905.1:162490-174006 GCA_009831015.1 Picea engelmannii
CTTCAAATGCAAGGATGCCCCCAATCTAATATAAAGCAAGAAATTAAATCTTTTTGTTTCAAAAACTTCACTAAAAGCAATAATGAACTTTCTTAAAACAAAGAAACCCAAACTAGTCTTTTCAATTGCATGAGGAAAGTGATATTTCAAACAATAAGCAAATGATAAAGACCAAGGAACTCAACTTTCAACCGATTGCCGGTCCTTAACCAAACAAGCACACTCAGATTCTGAAGTAAGAGAGAATGGTTTTGCCACGAAAAGTCAAGAAAATGAAAGTCAAGACAAAAATGACAAGAAAATCCTTGCAATCCTAAGACTGTTCATGCACGCAAACGAAGACAAGAAAGACACCAATCAATGGTCCAAGAAACTCTTATGAGGCACCTAAACAGATCTGGGCAGTTAAAGATGCCAAAGCTCAAATCCAAAATTATGAAAAAATGAGTTCGCGGGCTGGTAGTATTACACAGTGCGAGAATTAAGCATTCTCGCAGGTGACCCTTGAGCAAGGTGCGAGAACCTCGCACTGCAACCTAAAGGCAGAGTGCGAACTCTGTGGATTCTCGCAGGCAACAGTGAAGTACAGTGCGAGAACCTTTGAAACTAGTCAAATTTTTGGAAAATGAAGCAAAATTTAAAAAGGCCTCTGGACCCAGAGGGTCTATCGGGATATCCTAAAGACTCAGAGATTGATAGGACAGGAGAAAAGTGAAACCAGAGCAAATGGCCACAGAAAAATACCAAAAGTCACAAAGAAAATGGGATTGTTCCCCAGTGGAGTCGCTAATTTTGCTATTGGATAAATTCGTAAGTGCGGACACAAACCGATCTTGCTAGATCCACCTGGATCTAGAACAAAGCAAGACAGAACATGTCTCTTTCCCTAGATTCTAACCATTGAATAAAATAGAAGGCAAGAACAAAGAACATACCTTATTATCGCTTCCTTTGGTCTTTGTTGCTCCCGCTTCGCTCCAGTGCTCTCGTACAGTCAAGACCAAAACAATACAAACCAACCGAAGTGAAGAAAGCACAATCTATTCAACAGTCGATCTATGTATATGATCAAGGATTTATACAATAAAGTAGAATTATCTTTATGGGAAAGGGACATATTACTGTATCATATTGATGGAAAGTAAAGATTACAACATGAGCCTTGATGTCGCAAACTTCCTTTCGATGGACCTTGGCTCCGACACACACACTTGCTCACTTGCATGAAGAAGATCAACCACCTTTGATAAACTTGCTGGAGTTCTTAGCTGCTGTAGCATAAGTCCTCCACACAATCGTTCACCAATTCTCCAATGAATCTTGCTTAACCTTGTTTGCTTCTAACTTTTTCCATGAGAATTCCCTCAATATATAGGAGAGAATGAATTAGTTACTTGGATAAGAATGATCCCAAAATATCAGGGAATCCAGTACTAGGATAACCATTCAAATGCCATCTCATCCTTCTAGAAGATTCCCTTCTAGAAGCATCGAGAATTCATCTTTTTCCCTTCTTTAGAAAGAGTTCGCACCCTAGCAGTTCAACACAGTGCAAACTTCTCGCACCCTGGCTTAAGGCAGCCTGCGAGAATCATGCATTCTCGCAGGCAAATATACTAGCAGCCTGCGAACAATCCTCAAAAATGTAATTTCTGGAAAGAGATGAAGGTAACTTTTCTCAGGAGAAAGTACTAATGAAGAGCCTGAGTACACCATCATCAATACATCATCATGACGACCAAAATCATGGGTAACACTAATGTTCCTTTCCAAGGGAACATTCCTAATCAACCTAACTTTGTGGGCTATCTGCCTCAAAACCCTCCACAACCGAATGTGTCAGGACTGTCTAATTATTTGCAGACTAATTATGGTCCTACTGGTATACCTATGGGGCTTCCCCCTCAGGACTACCAGTTTCCTCAAGTAAACCGACAGTTGCCTTTTCTGGCCACTTTGGATTTGCCTGATTTGTCTAGGATTTTGAATGATCCTATTTTACATTCTCCCTATTGGCCCGTCATATCGGCCAAGTTACCATCTGACATTCCTAAGTTGGATGGTCGAGCGAGAGAAGATCTGAATAATCATGTTATGAATTTTCATCTATGGTGTTCATCCAACTCCTTGATGGATGACTCCATAAGATTACAACTTTTCCAACGAACTCTCGCGGGTTCGGCAGCAAAATGGTACATCAAGTTACCATGAGGTTTCTTTAATGACTTTAACACCCTAGCCTTGGCCTTTTTGACACATTACCAGTTGCCAATTCGATACGAGACAGGAACTGAAATTTTGAGTTCTTTTAAACAATCCTCATCCACTCATATTTCTAATCACATCCATGAGTGGAGGAGGAGAAGAAATTTAATCAAAGTTCCTCTTCCTAATCAACTATTGGCTGAGTGGTTTACCAAATCACTGATTGGACCTATTACTCGTGATGTCGCCATGGGTGGTGTTGTCACTAAAGAGCAGGCGATCATTCGTGCTCAGTATCTAGATCTCATTTATTCGCAAACGGGAACACTTTACGACTTGATCCCTGATGCTCCTCGTCCTTCAATAAATCCTACCCAACACCTCCAGTAGCTTCTCATGTTGTTGATGGTGTGATTGGAACCTTTCATGCTGAAACTCAGTCCACACACGCCGGTCACACTAATCCCAAATCTAATAATTATAATGTACAAAATACTCCTACTCCTCCCTCCGGTAAGACTGTTGAAGTTAATTCGGTTCAATCCACACCTACCGGAAAGAATCAAAATAAAAAGAAAGGGAAGGGTAAAAATAAGGATGACAAGAATAATAATACACAATCTGACAAAGCCAAAATGCAGACCGCTGACGAGAAAGATAAACTTAAACCTCGTTACCCTTGTCTTATTTGTGGTGATGATCATTACACAAAAGATTGTCCGAGACGCCTTGAGGTTACTAAATTCCTCCAAAGGACCGAGAAGCCTTCTACACCTGTCGTTTTGTCACAACCTTTCCCTTCTCAACAACAGGCCCATCTGGTCATTCATGACCAAGCTTCTCCTTCTACCTCATCTTATGTCCTTATGTGTACTGGTGACTCTAAAAAGAATGAAACTGCAGTCACAAATTGAGCCAAAGACTACCCTCCGTTAAAAGAGAAAGTTGATGATATACCTCCTTCGTTGGTTCAACCTTCTCCTCCAACTTCACCTCCAGACGACCCTCTTCATCTCGAAAGATCGGGTCTCGATACAATTTTTCGCCCTCCTCCCAAGGGCATTGTTCAAAAGTCTGCGTTCAATCCTCACGCACGTGCTACCCAAAACTATAGTATTGTAGAAGACCTTGCGCAAGCACCCTCTGCGATGTCAACTCTCGAAGTCCTTCAAATTTGTCCTACTCAACGAAAGGCATTGTTAAACACCATTGGTGGAATTGATCCCACAAATACTAATTTAATAATCTTTGACTTGGAATATCACATTCCAAGGCTTCCTCCTCAATTAACATTTCAGATCCAAGTTGTTGTTGAAAACAAGAATATCTGTAGAATTGTTATTGATGAAGGAGACTCGACTTGCGTTATGTTCATTACTTGTTGGAAAGCTATTGGCTCTCCTGCCCTCACTGAATCACATAATACACTTAAGGCTTTCAATGGTACAAGTTTTAAACCTTACAATGTTCTTCCTTCGTTGTCTATTACGTTGGAAGGTAAATCGGTCAATGTCAAGGTTGAGGTCGTTGATGCACCTCTTGATTATAACCTTTTACTTGGTCGTAGCTGGATTGATTCCATGCGTGTAGTTGTGTCTACCCTTTTCCATGTGTTACGTTTCCCGCACCAAGGAAAGGTCGTTACTGTTGACTAATTGGCCTTCTTTAATTCTGATTCTCGTACTAGCAACATTCCCTTTATCTCAAAGACACCTCCCGGTTACGAGAATGTCAGAGTGGGTCTTTTGTTGCCTCAATTAACATGATCGCAAACACTGTTCGTGAAACCCCTGAGTCATATGACTCATGGGTAGTACCTAGCTCTGGTGATTACCTTCGTTACGACGACAAAATGCCTTTAAGTCTGGTCGAATCTGCTTATCAAGCTATTCAATCGGCAACCCCCTCTCCTCCTTCTCTCTGTGATTCATCTCCTGATCCGTTCCATGTGATCTTACCTACTGATGAGATGATCACGTTAGTCATGTCTACGGAAGATACTCCATGGGACGATGGACATCGTCGTTCCATTCTTTTCCTAGAACGTGGTATCATAGAGAGCTACCAACGGATTTCAGCTCCGTCGACCGTTGTTGTTATTTCTTCAGTTTTTGAGTCAACACACGATGTCTTGTATGAAGGGAAGTTGAGTAACATTTCACCTACCATCCCTCTTGACATATCAATTAAACTTGGAGTCATGGAAAATATTCATATCAGTGCCTCATGTTCTAATGATGAGGTCTGTACCTATAAAGCCCTTTTTCATGAATTTCGTGACGTTTTTGCCTGGAGTTATGAAGAAATGGCATGTATTGATCCTGATATCGTTGTGCATGAGATTAAGACATATCCAGACACTAAACCCGTTCGATAAAGACTTCGCCCAGTCCATCCACGTAAAGCCGCTGCAATCAAGCTTGAAGTTGAAAAACTTCTTAAAGCTGGCTTTGTCTATCCTGTGGCTTTGACCGATTGGGTATCCAATCTTGTTCCTGTGAATAAGAAACAAGGTACGTTCTGCGTTTGTGTAGATTATAGGGATATAAATAAAGCTTGTCCTAAGGACAATTATCCTACCCCTTTTGTCAACTAGATCGTTGACGACTGTGCCGGGATTGAAATCTTCTCCTTGATGGATGGTTTCTCCGGTTATAATCAAATTAATAATTTACCAGCGAATCAACACAAGACTACTTTTATTTTCCCTTGGGGAACCTTTGCCTACCTAAAATTAACCTTTGGTCTCAAGAATGGTGGTGCGACCTTTCATCGTGCTATGTCTTACGCTTTTCATGATATTAAGCACATTGTGTAACCCTATCTTGATGACCTCCCGACGCATTCCATGCGTCGCCAAGATCACCCAACACATTTAAGGGCCATTTTCGTACGTTATCGTTATTATCGCATACGTTTGAACCCACACAAATGTGCTTTTCGTGTAGAGTTTGACCGACTTCTTGGCTTTATCGTGTCGATACATGGGATTCAAGTAGACCCATTGAAGGTTGAGGCTATTCTTAATCTACCTCCTCCTTCCACACTACACCAACTCCAAAGTTTGCAAGGGAAGGCAAACTTTTTGCGTCGCTTCATCCCCAATTACATTGAACTGATGAAAGGATTCACTCGTCTACTCAAGAAAGGTTACGAGTTTGTATGGGACGATACTGCAAACAAAGCCTTTGAATATTTGAAACTTGCCTTAACCCGTACACCATTGTTGTTTCCCCCTAACTATAGTCGAGATTACTTCCTCTACTTAGTTGCTTCAGACTCTACCATTGCTATGGTCTTAGTCCAAGAGGATGATTCACGTGACGAACAAGTGATATACTATTTGAGTCGAAGTCTTACGACTACCAGAACCAAATACCTACATGTGGAGAAACTGCCCTTGGCAGTTGTTCAAGTTGTCCAACGTTTTCGCCATTATATCTTATTATGCAGAACCATTGTTATTTCCGATTGCAACCCCATGCAACATATCCTTACTCGACAATCGCTAGGGGGCAAGTACTTCAAATGGATAGTGATTCTCTAGGAGTTTGACTTGGAGTTTGAACGTGCTAAGTCAAAGAAATCTTTGGTTTTTGCCGAACTGATATGTGACCTTCCCTATGCTGAGACATAAAATGTGGTAGAGGATTCCTTGCCTGATGAATCCCTTTTTCTGATCAGTTCTGATGACGTATGGTACAGAGATATTATTATCTATATCCAGACTCAAACTTTTCGGCCTGGTCTATCTAGTATAGATCGTCATCGTATACGGTATCAAGCCCACCAATACATCATTCTTGGTGATACCCTTTACCGTCGCGGTGTTGATTCCATTTTTTTACGATGTCTCACTTACGATGAAGCTAAGAAATATTTGAATGACTGTCACTCGAGAGCATGTGGTGGTCATATGTCTGGGTATGCCACTGCCCAAAAGATCTTACGAGTCGGTTATTTTTGGCCTTCACTGTTTAAGGATTGCATTATTGTCGTCCATAACTGCCATGCTTGCCAAACTTATAATAAAAAGATGAGATCTCATCCCGCTCCCTTACATCCTGTAGTTTTCGTTGGTCTATTTTCCAAATGGGGCATTGAATTCATGACATGTAATCCTCACTCGGTCGGGGGGCATGGATGCATCATTGTAGCTGTGGATTATTTCACTAAATGGACTGAGGCGATGCCTACATTTGATAACACCAGGAAAACTGCAACATTTTTCATATTCAATCATATCATTACTAGGTTTGGTGTCCCTCAAGCCATCGTTACTAATCATGGTAGTCATTTTCGAAATTTTGTGATGTCTGAACTTACTGAGAAGTTGGGTCTTCGCCATGAAAAATCAACCCCCTATTATCCACAAGCCAATGGCCAGGTTGAAGCGATCAACAAGGTTCTCCCTACCATGTTTCGAAAAATGATAGGAATTCATAAGACAAATTGGCACATGATGTTGTTCTCGCCATTATGGGCCTATCGGACATCTGTTAAGTCTGCCACGTGATTTACACCTTTCTAGTTAGTTTATGGTATCAAAGGCTTCTTGTTGATTGAATGTGAAATACCGCCATTGAAACTAGCCGTTGAACTTCTCCCTAACACCTCTGCTGAAGAGGAGCGTGTTTTGTATTTGATGCAACTAGACGAAACCCGTCATGATGTCGCCTTAGTTATTGAAACTCATAAGAAACGTGTTAAATCCCAATATGACAAACATGTCAAGCCACGTGTTTTTTCTTAAGGTCATCTAGTTCTCCTTTACGAGCAAGATCGTGATCTGCTAGGTGTCGATAAATTTGAGCCCATGTGGCAAGGTCCTTATATTGTCAAATGAGTATTGGAGAAGGGAGCTTATGAGTTGGTTGATTATGATGGAATCCCTTTTAGTGAACCCATAAATGGGCTTTACTTAAAGAAGCATTATGCTTAAGTCATTTTTGCATGAGTGCTTGTATTTTAGTGTATAATACTCTAGTGTGATTTTTCGTTGTTTGGTTTCGACCTTTAGCTGCTTAACTTGCGTTCTGCTTGGTTTCCAAATGTCAGTGTCTTCGCTACCCTACATTGGCTTCGCCGATGGCACTAGTCACAATACTCAAAACTTAGCATCTGTTGCTTGGGCAATCTATGCACCTACAAATGAATTGATTAGTCTACATGGTGTTTGCCTTGGTCATGCAACTAACAATATTGCAGAATACAATGTTGTCATCGAAATATTGACTAATGTTGTTTCACTTGGAATCCGTCATCTTGTTGTACAACTGGATTCACAGTTAGTGGTCCTACAATTGAGTAATGTGTATTATATCTTAAGTCCTGCGTTGTTAAGGGTATATTTATGAATTCGCCTCTTAGAATGCCATTTTGATTACATTGAATATCAACACATTCCTAGATGTCTAAATACATTAATTGATGCATTGGTTAATTATGTGCTAGATAAACATTTGAGACATTTATAAAATCCTATCACACTTTGTATATACAACAAGTAAGCTGGTAGAACCCTCATATATATAACGATAAAAATTTACAAAAAGTGTTTTTGTCCAAAGACCAAAATATCAAAATGTGAAGCACGTGGCTTCATATACAATAGAGCATCAAGGATTTTGCTCACTATAACATGCGACTACCTGTGCTACTCTACGGAGCAATCGACCGATGGAAGCAGACACACCCACTATGTGGCGCTTGTAATGCCTCAGGACATCATCGATAGAGGCATCTGGGATGTTCATCGTGAGCCCCTCCAAGTTTTGTTCTATGGTCTCGTAGTCAGCAACAACTACTCCTGCTACATCACCTCTCTTCCCTCACCTTTGGATAGGGTATGAACCGGGAGGTCGGTAAATTCCCACATCTGCATCATCAAAGAGCATTTGATTAGTCATCGGATAAACAACATAAAAAAACATTTTATATCATTAAAAATCAATATCATGATCTGCTAGGGGCTGGTAAATTCGAGCCCATGTGGCGGGGTCCTTATATTGTCAAACGAGTATTGGAGAAGGGAGTTAATGAGTTGGTTGATTATGATGGAATCCCTTTGAGTGAACCCAAAAATGGGCTTTACTTAAAGAAGTACTATGCTTAAGTCATTTTTGCATGAGTGCTTGTATTTAGTGTATAATACTCTTGTGTGTTTTTTCGTTGTTTGGTTTCGACCTTTAGCTGCTTACCTTGCATTGTGCTTGGTTTCCAGATGTTGGTGTCTTCTCTACCCTACATTGGCTTCGTCGATGGTGCTAGTCACAGTACTCAAAACTTAGCATCTGCTGCTTGGGAAATTTATGCACCTATGGATGAATTGATTAGTCTACATGGTGTTTGCCTTGGTCGTGCAAGTAATAATATTGCGGAATACAGTGTTGTCATCGAATTATTGACCGACGTTGTTTCACTTGGAATCCATCATCTTGTTGTGCGACTAGATTCACAGTTAGTGGTCCTACAATTGAGTAATGTGTATTCTATCTGAAGTCCTACGTTGTTAAGGGTATATTTACGAATTCGCCTCTTGGAACGTCATTTTGATTACATTGAATATCAACACATTTCTAGATGTCTAAATACATTAACATATGCATTGGCTAATTATGCGTTAGTCATACATTTGAGACATTTATAAAATCCAATCACACTTTGTATATATAACAAGTAAGCCGGTAGAAGCCTCATATATATATAACGATAAAAGTTTACAAAAAGTGTTTTTGTTCGAAGACCAAAATATCAAAATCTGAAGCACATGGCTTCATATACAATAGAGCATCAAGGAAGCTTCTCGCTATAACATGCGACTGCCCGTGCTACTCTACGAAGCAGTTGACCGATGGAAGCAGACACGCCCACTATGTGGTGTTGGTAATGCCTCGGGACATTATCGATAGAGGCATCTGGGATGTTCATTGTGAGCCCCTCTAGGTTTTGTTCTATGTTCTCGTAGTCAACAACAACTACTCTTGCTACATCACCTCTCTCCCCTCGCCTCTGGATAGGGGATGAACCTGGAGGTCGGTAAGGTCCCACATATTCATCATCAAAGAGCATTTGAGTAGTCATCAGTTAAACAACATAAAAAACATTTTATTTCATTAAAAATCACAAAAACATCATATAAACAAAATGTCCTTCTTACCTATGTCCCCCCATTGGGAACCTTTAGGAAGAGCTAAGTCCAAATCCCCTCGAAAGTCCAGCCCGACATATGCATAGTCGTCGATCATGAGCATATGAGTCCCCAACCAGTCGAAGAAGACATTGTTATATCAAACGATGGGACCGGTTGCATGTTGTGCCATGAGGTCGACCCACCTCTTCCTTCTCGGATCCTGTGGGGCTGGTATACCCCACTCTACCTGTAAGTGCAAAACTGGGACCCTCTCTAGGAAGAAGGATACCAAAATAGAACCGTATCCAAACTGTTTCAGCTCATCACTCCTGCACTTGGTCAGTTGTTTTTTCATACTCTTGAGAACCCCTTCACACCAGTTTAAAACTCGGGGATCCATACACTCTAGCGCATACTGAAAATAGCTCTGAAGAGCCATATGGGGAGCTGCAATCCCTGCCATGCATGTGATGGTATAGAGGATGGTTCGTAGAGTCAAGTCTCAGACATCTCTTATAGCAACTTTATCGCTATGCTTCTGAGTACCTTGCACACAATGTGCACTGATATAATGTTTCATAGGCTCACTGCCTCCCCTGCTACTTGTAAGTGTTACTCGGGACCCACGACGAGATAACCCGGTTAAGAAGTAGATATCCTCGATATCTATCGTAAGAATGTGAGCACCCACATGAAATGCCTGCTCGTTCACATCCCACATGTGAACTAGGTACTCGAGTAATCTCAGTTGCATCCTCATACCCTGGATTTTGAATAATTTTAACAAGCCACACTATCGGAGGGCCATTACCATTCCTGGGTCATTCCCGACAAAGTAGTCTTCCTCCTCATGCTCTCTCTCTAGCCATTCCAACATTTTTACCATGGAAAACCTGCAATGGAACCATAAAGAGAGATTAGCATCATTATCTTCTTCCCTGGAGATTTTTTATTGGCAAATTCATCTTTAAAAACTTTTGGGGTTGCGCACGTCGTAGGCCAGGGCATCTGCACAGTGTGGAGTCGTCGCAGGCCAGCTATAGGGCCGCTTGCGACGTCCCTAGATCATCGCAGGGCTATAGGGCGCCTGCGACGACCTCCACGCATGGGTACCCCCAAAAAATTAGCTCAAAAGTCTATTTCTAACCAATGAAAAACAAATTTTAATCCATGGAAAGTTGAAAGAGATGAAAATTACATGTTCTATGGAGACGGTTCGTCGAATGGTCACCTGTTCATCGAATTCACTTGTGGCGGATTCTGTGGGATATATGGGATTATGCATCTCAACAAAAACATGGTTTGTGTTTTGGAGAGGAGCCTCAGGGGAAGCGCTTGGAGGTTATACAAGGGCAAAACAATAGGGGAGGCTCTACGAAACATAGGGGTGGTGCTTAGGGTCAACTGGTGGACTAGGAAGAGTGAGAATAAAAATTCGGTGCAAATCATTCAATCAACTTAGATTCAATGTGAGTAACCTCTTCCTTCTCCTCTAGGCAAGTCGTGGGCTTGTGCATGGATTTGTTTGCTGAATTTTCTATCGCGTATTTGAATGTTGAAGAAGGAAGTAATTGTTCCAGTTTACTGTTGTTTCTTTTAATTGATCAAGAAGCAACCCCTTGAGGGCATTGTAGGGAGCCATTTGGATCTAGGAGTTGGAACCTAGGGTATTTTCTATATACAAATATCATGGAGAACTCAGGCCATGAGGGATATTGTAAAGTCTTGAGAAGGCATGAGGAGGTTACTCAAGCCAACAACAAGGATTTAATGCTCATCTTGGCCAAGCTAGAAGAAATAGAACAAGCAAGTAATTTTCACAATGACAATGACATGACCCTCATCTTACACAGAAACAAAGAATCTACTCCCTGGAAGTGGAGTGCAATAGGTTGCGCTCTCTAGTAGTAACATCGCACATGGAAGCACTATCCTTGGCCTCCAATAATTTCAACTCTGGAATGCATGGAATGAGGGAGGATGAAATTGTTAATTAATTTAGGGACCCGATGGACATCGAGGAACAAAGCCCTCCGCATTTGGATGGTAGAGAAGAAGCACAAGGCAATGTTAAGCCTTAAATCCATGAATACTTTTAAAATCTTTATGTATTTTGAGACAATATGTTAAGCATGCCACATGTTGAATTACCTAGAAGTCTAGTTTAGAATCTATGTTA
>ML816905.1:195072-207584 GCA_009831015.1 Picea engelmannii
TCTTGTACTTTTGGCAACAAAAAATGACCAAAAATTGAAAGTGCTTGAAATCAAGTTTTGATCTTACCAGGAGGTGCGCTTGGCTGAGGCGAGTAGCCTGGTGTCTTCAGATTTGAGAAAATCCAAATTTTACCCCTTCAAATATGATCTGCGGATTTCTGGACTGGTGCTTCTGGTTTTCTGATACTTCTGGTACTCTGGTACTTCTGGTACTCTGGTTTTCTGGTACTTTGTGAAACTAGGGTTTCACTTTCCGGGAGATCTAGCCACTGAAAAGGTGTGCTCTAGGTGCCAAATTGATCCTTTGGGGAGGGCGCAACTTTCTAGGGTGTCAGGGAGCTGAAAATACTCACTTTTTCAAAACCCTAATTTTGGGGTACGGTAACAGTGACATTTTTTCTCTTGCAGATTATGCTTCCTTCAGGTTGGCTCTGATACCATGTTAATGTTTATGCCATTATTATATTTCTTTGCATTTCAATAGATAAGAGCATCATAAGAACAAGATCACTGAGAAATACACATCCATAACACACACAACATTTATCCTGGGAAACCCTCTAGGGGAAGAAAACCCAGCAAAAACTTCCTTATCATAAACGACTTATACAATGTTCAAGAGATAACTCAAACCAATACAGAAAGTCCTCCTCAAGAGATGCGCCACCCTTCTTCTCCTCTCTCCAACTTCCAATTGCAGCTTGCCTCATAAGATAATGAGCAAGTGAAGTGTGTCTAAGAAGTGAGGCGCTAGCCTTTTATATCAATCTGGCACGTGTGAAGAGTCACCATCTGGCAGGGCCGACCTCTCACTCTGGGTGGGTAAACCCACCTTTAATTAATTATGGGCCTTCCATTATAACTGTTGGGGCCGACTTCTTATTCAACACTTTGTAATTGTCTGATGACCAATCCGCAAAAGGGGATTTGGTCCTTATTCAATTACCGACATGATTAATCCTCAATGGGGATTAATCCAATAACAATAATAATAATAATGACATGATTAATCCTCAATGGGGAATTAATCCAATAATAATAATGACATGATTAATCCACAATAGGGATTTAATCCAATAACAAAATAATAATAAGAATGCTCTTCGCAGTTACATTATTTCAACAAATGTCGGGTTGACTATTCCTTCCCTCGCACGATGGTTGTTTGGATTTCGTGACTTTGGGACTTCGACCTTCGTGTATTCTTGGTTTTTTTGAACTTCTGATTGCCAAAGTAGGTAAATGTTGGAGTTTACCACCCGATCCAACGACTGGCGTTACTTCGTGATTTTGACACTTTTTAACTTAGTTATCATAATCACCGAAGTGACAAAGCTTTGAAGTCTCGAAGATTTCTATCTCTTGCTTGATCCAATGACTGAGAACTCACCCGAAGTTCTCCACGATATCTGATTATTCTTGTTTAGTCACTTTCAATCAATGGCTCTAACTGATATGATGGTTGTGATTTAATTTTGCATTGATAAACGATAGGTGTGAACCCAACTAGGTGGCTTGTTAACACTTTACCATTGCACGAGCGGTTTAGATGTTTTCCACATAGCTAAACTGTCCAATGGTCTAGATCAAAATGTGACCTCCCTGTCCTTCCACTTTATGTCGATCAACGACCAACGAGATTTCCCATCTCTTCCTTTGATACGACGGTCGACAAGAGTTTGTGACTTCAGGGCTTCAACCTTTGGGTATTCTTACAAGATGCAGACTCCTTTTCATCATAGTGGTCATCGTCGGAGTTGACTTGCTTGATCCAACAATTGAGAGCTCACTTGAATCTCCTCCACGAAATATGAAAGCTCTTATTTAATCCCTCTTGATCTATGATTCTGGATTGATCCAACTGTCCATAATTCTACTGCTCTAGATCTAATGGTTGATATTTAATCCTTCCCAACTTCTGGCGTCACCTCGATCTGACAGTTGTCGGGATTTCTATTGTCAGGATTTCTATGGGATTTTGATCGACGGTCGAAATATTTTCCGATTGTAATAGAGTTTCCTTACGATTCTTGAAGTGTTTCAGTGCTCTTCTATTTTATCTCTTCATCATTATTTCTCTTGAGCTTTTAATAATTGTTTATGCGTTCTTTTATGCTTTTATGCGTTGATCTTCAGTCGCTAACCCTCCTGAGTTCTTAATTCCTTGTGCTTTGTTACTCCTTCTGTACGTGGATCTTTTGCATGCTATCTATATCGAGCTTTAGGAACACAATATCATTGTTGATCCTATCATGATCAACAGTGATCACGAATTGCTTCTGCCGCAAGATGACCTTCTTTTTTCTCTGTTTACTATACATGTTTGACTCATGTTGCTATCAATGACAACAAACAATCAATAATGCCAACATAGGTGGCACACCTAATAGGGTTGTATGAAGACCCTCCCATACTTAAACCTCGTAACTCACATGGGGTCCTGGCCGGTGTGATGCTTGAAGGGGATACTGGGGTGAATCAGTTTACATGGCCTATGCCTTAAGTTGCAACATACTTTACATGTTTTAAGAACTGATTTTCTTATGAACTTTGGTTTACTTTCTCTTTTATTTTTCTTTGTTTTGAATGGCCCTGACATGGTTCTTGAGGGACGTTCTGGGTTTCCACCCAGGACATTTTTCCTTTATTGCAAGACTTTGGCACATGTGGTGGAGAGCGATGGGTTATCTAGTGATTCACCATCCTCAAACAATGGCTCTCACATTCTCAGGACCTTGAACGATGGATAGATGGGCTTGGTTTGAGCAGTACTAGTCATTATGCCGCTCATGTGGGCTAGAAGCCCACATGCTTGACATAGCACCCCAGAGCTCTTGTGTAAAGAGGATGGAGGACGTTTCCTTTGGAGGCACCTTAGTGTCACTTGGGGATGAGATTGCATTCCTCTTGCACTTGGACGTGGGTTTTGAAGGCCTATGACGTCACCCTCTAATATTGACGTCATCTTTTGGGGATAGGGTTTGATAGATTGTGTGGTTCCGAAGATTATTTGATTTGGATTGGAGTGAGAGGACACCTTGCTTCATACCATTTGCACATTAGAGAATGCCACATGGCCTTTGGAGGCCTGACGTCTCACTCCTTGAGCCTTGATGTCATACATTTGAGCATGATGTCACCCTTCTAGGGCATGATGTCACCCTTTTAGGGTTTTGTTTGATGTATTTTTCATTCTAGCATATTATTAGAGGCAAATTAAGGGGTCAACCCTATTTCTATTTTGTAGTTAACAAATTATGTGGACAAATTGTTTAGGGTTTCCACATATAAAAAGGAAAACCCTCGCTTCATTTTTATCATAATCACTTCTCACCTTTGTGAGAGATTGCTTCTGAAATTTTCACCCTATTGGGCTATCTAGCTCTTCTACACTCACGTGCTATGTTTGGGAGGTCAATTGTGGATGCTCTTTACTGATTTTGGAGGGAATTTTCACAATTTCGGTTTTATCTCATGGTTTCTTGGTGAAGTAAGCAATTTTTCTACAATTTCATTCTTATGCTATTAATGTGTCATGGTAAATTTAATTTTTCATGCTAGACGTCTTGCTTGGTGAAACCCTAAGAGAGAAGCACAAGTGCTTCCTCCTCTCACAAGGTTACTTTTGTCCAAAATTTGTGAAGGCATCCTTGCCAGGGTTAGATTCCTAAATCCCTAAAGTGACTTTAGCACTTTAGGATTTTATCCCTATACCTTTGATCTTTAGGATTTTATCCCTATACCTTTGATCTTTGATCTAGTTCAAGCATTAATAAGGGGGAAAAGATTGTTAGAGCTCAAACGTGCTTGCACTCTAGCAATCCTTCTCTTCAAGGTTCAAACCCTAAGGCCTTAATATGCTAGCACCTTAGAGTTCGAACCCTACCTCTTAGTTTCTACTAGCTCAACCTTCAAGCTTACTTGCATTTGTTGTTATTAGACTCCATAACCTTCGAAGGCAATGGTTTTAAAGCTCCCTCGCAGTGAAATTGATCAATAAACACACTCTTTCAACTCACTTAAGCTCTCTACTAACATTACTAACACTAATACTTGCAAACTTGCCCAATAAATTGTTGTTGTTGATAAAGTTTGCTACAACCACATAATAACACTTTGTTTGTTGCATACACTCTTGTATAGGTGGTCTAAACTACTCATAATTTATTTTAAACAATTGGATAATGTTCTATGTGATGCATGGTTAATTGTTGAAATTATGAGCTCTTTTTATTGTTATTGTTACAAATTTATATTGTTGTTATAAGACTGGTATATTGTTGGAAATTTTCAACAACCATTAACAATTATCATTGTCTAGTGTCTTAAGAGGTATTTATTTCTTGTTTGAACTTGGAAATAATCATACATATGCTATAAAGTGTTCTTGTTATCGACAGGTACTCAAACAACTTCATACCTCTTCCACTACCTTGACCTAAACCAATCTTTCGGTGATCAAGAGAGGGGTGGTATGCTTGGCTACTATACTCGCTACTTTGACTCCTTGAGGTCACCAGGGAAGCCTCCCTTGTGGTGGACCTCTTCCATCACTAAAACGAGGGAAGTTCTTACTAAGGTGAGAATGGTAGGATCTTCCATTGTTACACAATATTTGGGGACTTGTGGTGGGGATTTGTACAAGTACAAATCTTGCAATAACAAACATGATCATAAGGAAGTTAGCATTAGAATGGTTCTACAATAAAATTCTTTAATCTGTACATTCTAGGCTGATTTTGCTTGCCTGTAAGCAACATACGAACTTCATCGAATTTAGAAATTGCAAGAAACTGTGCATAAATGCCTGTGTGCTAAACTAGTATCGAAAACAAATTGCTACACTTTGAATTCCATAGAGACCGACTCCTCGCCATCATAAATTCATATATTTCGCATGCGCCAATAGGGAGTTCCATGCCTCCTTTGAAAGAACACCTACTTTTTTGTTTAACTCCTGAAGAATGTGGTGGCGAGAGTGCCACTCCAATGCACCTAGTGCTTGACGGATACCTTGTAGAAGAAATTTAAGACAGATATTTGGAACCAAGACTTTACCATTTACCCAATCCACCACCAGTTTTGAATCATCGAGCATCTACAATTTCTTAATACCTTTTTTTTTCTTGTGAATTCAAGCATTGTCTAGAGTGCAATGAACTCAACTCTGGTATTCGAACCTTTACCAGGAGAATATATGATATGAATGAAGTCGGTTAACGTGAAGTGAAGAACTACTTCACCGCCACATCGAGGGGGATGCCCTTGAAGGCGCCATCGAAAAATCCCCAAGGGATCTCTGAAATGAGGTCGGGTATGGTAGGATTTTGATGTTTCTAAACTTTAAAATCAGTCTTAAACTCCTTGGCTATCTTGGTGACCAAACATGTAGTGACTTCAATAAGTATTACTTCATCTTTGAAGATCTTAACATTTCAAATCCACCAAATGGTATTGACAAAAATACAAGGCAAGCCTTCAAAGGGGCGGACCTCCTTGTTGGAAAGTCAATTCTTGAGGTAGTCGACAAGAGTTGAGCTATCCCAAGAATTCTAGGAAACAATATAAATCTAATCCATATTTAGGACATGTTTAGCATATTGACAAGAAATGAACAAGTGAGGCACTGACTCTGGACCGTCTTTGCAAAGTAAACAAATACTTGGGCCACGCCACTAGCACTATAAGAAAATGTCCCATGTTAAGAGTTTATTAGTTATAGTCAGCCATAGGCTACTCCTACTCTTAAGCAAAGCCTTGAACTTCCATATGGGGATCCACCATCACTGCTTTGCTTTTGAAAAGTGGCATTCTGAAATAACTTGATATCCAAGCTTGGTCATGAATTCCCTAGAGACTGGATTCTTGGTCCAAACTAAAGAGTCCTCATCATCTTCATTAAGTCTAATGTAGTTTAGAACCAACAAGTCGACATAGTTCAACCAATCAATAGCTTCCTATTCTCCAAGTCCCAACTCCTCTGAGGATTTCCATCTAGTTTGGCCTCAGGCTTCGGGAGACTGGGCTTTGGCATCAACAATAGAGAAAATTCTTTTCTCGTGAATCTTCTCCACTAGATTTGGAGACAAAAAGAATTTGTTATCTGAGCCCAACCAAGGGTCCTCCCCAATTCGAACTTTCTACCATTTCCAATCCTCCAAGTTGTCCATTGACCAATCAATGGAAAGGCTTTGACTGGGGATTTCCAAATAATAGATCCCTCTATCGATTTCTAAGGGAGCCTAAACCAATCCTCGAAGGACAATCCTTGCAGATATTTATATTTCAAGAATCTCCCCCACAACTCGTTGGTGTGAACTAGTTTCCATAAGCTACAAGCAACAATAGATTGAGAGAACAACGTTAGGTTCTTAAGGCCCCATCCTCCCAGATTTTTTGGAAGCATTAGGAGAGATTGTTTAACCAGAGGGATTCCCCCACTAGATCTCGATCCAACCCAAAGAAATCTGAGACTTAATTTCTGGATTTTCTCCAATACACCTTTAGGGATGGTGGCTATTGAACACTAGTAAACTGGTATTCCTTCAAGGACATATCTTACTAATGTGAGCCAACTTCTCCAAGATAAAAGTCTATTTACCCAAAGGGAGATTTTATTTTCCATTTTTTTACACATTCAAGGCCAATCAATGCATCTGTAGTTGTTTGACTTTAAACAAAAGCCAAGGTATTTGAGGCCCGAAAGGAGATCTTTGGACAGATAAGGCAACATGTTGCATAATTGATCCCTTTCTTGAACATGAATTTCATTGAGGAGGAGACATGACTTTTATTCATTGATCGACAATGCTATGGATAGGCAATAAATATTGATGACTTGACATAAAGTTGTAGCTTCGTTGGGGAGCCCATTCATCATGCAAAGAATGTTGTCGACGAAAAGAAAATGAGTTATATATACATGATCTGCCACCTTGACACCTCATATGAGCCCTTTAATCCTCGTATATGCAATGAGTTTTCTCAAGGCATATGCAACAATGAGAAACAAAAATGGAGTGAGGGAGCATCCTTGGTAAATCCCCCTGGAGGCTTGAAAGAATTTGGAGGGAGAACAATTTAAAAGAACTGCAAATGTTGCATTTTGCATGCACCTCAGGATCTAATTGACTACAAATAAATCCATGCCCATACGAATAAGAACAAGTCATATGAAGGGCTAGCTAACCCTATAATAGGATTTAGAGAGATCAATCTTTAGGATGGATGTGGATGGCTTGCAAGTGTGAAATGTGCGCATTACTTCCCGAGCGATGGCGACAACATCATGGATCTGCCTCTTTTGATGTAACAACCCAATTTCATTAATTAATGATCATAATTTTTTTAGGGTAAATTAGATTAATTATTGAATAATTAGATTTGAATATTTTTATTATTTAAAGGTAGGTGTAGGAATTAATGAAGGGATAAGGAAGATGGGAATTGAATGGGGGGAGGATTCGAGAGAGGGGGATATGGAAGGAGGTTGGGGTGCATTTAAGGGGGGGATCGAGAGAGCAAAGGGAGGATTTGAGAAGGAGAATTGGAGATAAATTGGGGAGAGATTTGGGCTAGTGGACGGGTTGCTGAGATTTTGGGCTCGGGGGCCAGTGAATCTAATTTCCTGGAGCTAGGGAGTCGGAGAGGATATATTCCTAGTTGGCTGGGAGGAAATAGTTTTAGGCATGAACTTTCAGGCACTTTCATGCAAGCAGTTTCAGCAGAACAACCTTATTCTTCAAGAGATAATTATACAATTTTTAATTTTTTTTTACACTAAATTCAAGTAATTTAAGTTATAACATTTATAGATATACTATGTGATGTTTAAATTTTGTTGTTAAATTTTGCAACCTGGAAGAAAGAAGGTCCCTATCATGATTGAACAAAAATATAGATTTACTGTAGTTTTTAAAGCCTTTCAGGTTGTTACATTTAAAGAAAATTGAATTTCTCTTCGAAGATTATGTCGCTGAGAATGGGCTTCAGTCTATGAGCAAGAATATTTGCAATTAATTTATATATAACATTACAATAGGAAATAGGGTGATAGTCTCCAAAAGATTTACTATCTTGTTTTTTCGGTATCAGAGCTATAGAGGTATAATTAAAATAGCCCAAAATCTTTCCTGACCGCTAAGACTCTCAAACAACTCTAAGTAGATCAGACTTTATTAAATCATAGAACCCAACATAGAATTTTTTTGATAGGCCATCATGTCCCCGACACTTACCCCTTTATATGGAAGACACGGTGGCCAAAATTTCAGCTTTTGTAACCCCTTTCGATAAAGCACGATTCATGTCTTCGGTAAAGACCCGAAGGAACTTATATATGACTTATGAGATACACTATATGTTCCTTGAAGAGGGAACTGAATTGCCTCCCGCTTCATCAACTTTATCCTGAAAAAAATGGACCATAGAACCATCTGACAATTGGATCTCCCAAATTGAGTTCACATTCTTTCTGAATTTAGCGTAAATATGGAAAAACTTTGTGTTGTTTTCACCCTCCTTAATCCAAATGGATTAACTTTTAAGCCACAATCTTTTTACCTCTTGGTCTAGTAATGAATGACACGTAGTTTCACATCCACATAGAAGAGAGCGATTTTCTTCTGTCCATTGACCATTATCATTTTCAACGTAGAGTCTTTCAATTCTTTCTTCGATGTGTTTCAATAATCTTATTGATTTATCCTTAAACACTTTATCCCATTTCTTGATTTTTGACTTGATGTTTACCAAATTAGTTGTAAATTGTTTCATTGTAGATTCATATGAAACCGAACTAAAAGGAACCTAGATCGACTCAATAAACCTCTTATAGTCCTCTTCCTTTAACCGATGCGGGTTAAATTTAAAGGGAGAGGGAGGAGTACATTTTTCTATGTTTAATTGAAATACAGTCGGTGAATGGTCTGAGATTCCACCCGTAGTCACCCATGATTTCATGGTTAAAGGACAATTGAAAAAATGTTTCAAAATAATAAAGCGATCAAGATGTTTTGAGACCGCACCATCCCCAATTATGAAGTTCCTCCAAGTCAGAACAAATTTTGCTAGTTCTAGATCTATTAGATGATATTTTTCCACGAAGGATAAAAATAAGTTACCTTGAGGGTCCCTTTGTGGGTTGGAACCCAAAACTTCCCTTAAACTCAAGGTGAAAATGAAGTCACCCCTGACCAGAGTCATGGAATCCCTGAATGCCCCAGAGGAGGCCAAGTCTTCCCAAAATGGGATTTGGTTCACATACGGTCTGTTTATGTTAATTATCGTTAGAGGGTCAAATAAAATTTTCAACTTCAACTTGACAGAAATGGCAGAGTTTAAAGTGCAAGAGGAGATTGATTTACATGCAGAGATCCACCCAATAACTAAGCTGTCGGATTTCCCATCAACGTCTATGGAGAAAAAACACCAGTTCTTTAGCCACTTCTCCAATATAGACCTAGCTTTTATACCATCATATTTTGTTTCTTGGAGTAGGATTACCTGAGGGTTGAGGTTCATGATGAGCCTTTTGAGGGAGATTTTCTTGGGGGCGCCCCCAATCCCCCTGGAAACGAAGGAAAGGACCTTAATGGGGAATGCCTCTTGAGGGAATTCCCTTCTCCAAGGGCCCTGGATATAGTTTTTTACTTTCCCTTCTTAATATTGAGTATGGCTTTCTATTGAGCCTTTAATATATGTGATTTGTTGCATACAAGATTCACTTAAATTGGGTCAAGAGCTAGACCACCATGGGGTGCTTCCTCAGAGACTTTCTGGCAAGAGCGTAAGGTATACCCTTTTTTTGGGGGGGGGAGGGAGCCCAAGTAGGACCTAGAATAGATTTACTAGGAGCCCCTAATTTTAGAGAGTAGGGGCTCATGAAGACAACAAGGCTTTGAATAAAAAAAATGGGAGCGCAGAGAGGATAAGGGGTTGACAAAAGGTAAAGGGACAAGAGAGGGGAGGGGGGAATCCCATGCCTAGGGGGAGGGTGGCAAGGGAGAGGAAATGGAAGGGGGAGGGACAACAAGAGGAGGAGGGGGAGAACATGTACATAAAGAAGGAGCCTCTGGGCATAAGTCTTCAACCTCACCAGAGAGATCGTTGATCACAAGTTTTGCTACTACAACTAGGGCCATGTCATTTGGATTTTCAAATGAGGGAATATCCTATGATACCTTCTTGACCCATATTTTGCGAGGATGGCTCTTCTCTGAGCCTGGACAAAGGCACTAAGGAAGGAGATGACCTGTATCATGATAAGATAAGCACCTGAAGGGTACTTTCCAGTAGTCCATGCATTGGCGCCATCGATAATATCCATAAATGAGCTCTACTTCACCAATAAGACCTTCATAGATGTCATATTCCATAAGGATCCAGACCCACCACCTATCATACATGGTCTTCCAACCTTATTCGAGTGCCACAAATGACCCAATTTTCCTCCAATGGCTTCAAGCGTGGCTTTGTTCTAGAAGACTATGGGTATCCCTAGGAGGATGGCCCATATCTTCATGATAGAGACTGGGGCATGACAAGGGTCAAAATATACATTCCATAGCCTTAGAAGTAGGCCAGAGGGGCCCCACAACTAGTAATTGGAGAGAGCGAGGGATGCGTCCTCCTCAGTGCGAAAATGAAAACTAATCTAGCTGCGAACCATCGTATGGGCTTTAGGGGAGTATCCGATCTCGATACACTAGTTCAAATCCATCCAATGCGACAAGAAATGTTCCTTAAAGACCTTTCTATTGAACATTCCCACCAGGGTTTTACCAAGAAGAGAGGGAATCGCTTCTAGAGCCATGTCCTTTTCTACGATTAAATTGGTACCTTCATTTTTTTTCTTTCTGATGCTGCGTTTGGAATCTATTTTGAAGGAAGGGGGGCAAGAGTTATATGATGAATTATTGTCAGGAAGGGAAGTAGGAGAAAGAGAGGAAGGAGGAAGGAGGAAGGTGATCAAAGAGAGGGGGAGCAAAGGAGGGGGCCTTGAAGGAGGGGAGAGGAAGTGAAACAGGATGAGAGGGGTCACGAGGGAGAGAGAGAGAGACACAGGCGAGGGTGTTGGAAGGGGAGTCAGGGGAAGAATCCGAACCGAAGGAAGGGTTTGGGAAATCCCGAGGGGGAGGCAAAGTGGCTGCGTCTAGAATGTGATAGGAAGGCTGACGTAGAGGGTTGTCCTCATAGTCCATCTCTTCTACCACGTAGTCCTCCATCGCATTGAAAATCCAAAATACGAGGCCGAAAGCGGAGGCCAAGAAAAGAGAAAGGCTTGAAGGGACAAGAGACCATGAGAGAGCATAGGAGGAGGGGGGTGGGAGGAACCTCAGGAGGAAGAAAGGGGATCTGCTGGATAGATTTCTAGAGCATGTGCAGGTGCGGGAAAAGACCCAAGAAACCATAGAAACCCCCCAAAAGAAATCTCAGAGCCCCCTAAAAAATTCTATCTTATTAGCAATTAATTAATTTTTAATTTTTATATTTGATTACATTTTGTATAAAAAAGTGTTATTGGTATTCTCATCTATCCAAGCTAAAAAACTATTAATAACTTATAGTTAGTTTATACTTTCAAGTAATTTTTTTACATTTTTCAATTTTACGTTTATGTTTTTTTACTTTTAAATATATGTTTTAGGATTTTAACTTTAATCCAACAAACTCTAATGACTCCACATTTGCATGTGTTGCAATCTCATCTTCTTAATATTTAGTAGTCTTGTCTTAAGTTTAATCCAACAAACTCACTCTAATGACTCCACATTTGCATGTGTTGCAATCTCAACTTCTTAATATTTAGTAGTCTTGTCTTAACTTTAATCCAACAAACTCTAATGACTTCACAGTTGCATTTATTGCATTCTCATCTTGTTAATATTGAGTATTCTTGTCTTATTGACATATAACGAAGACAATATAATAAAATACTTTCAACCACTCTTTTGCTCTCTCTCCCTTTTTCTCATTTTCATACATGTAAATTAATTGATAGCATAACTTCATTTTAACCCTCACCCCACTCTTCTTAAAGTCCACCTCTACATATGAATCTACTTCTAAAAAATTATTTTCATTCAAAAGCTAGGCATCACATATTTTATTTTCATTTTAAAATTAGGTATCACATATTTTAGGAAGCCATAGACTCTCACAAATTATGTGATTTAAAATTACGAAGAACTTAATATTCTACGTAGTGTAAATATTTCAAAGGATCCATCATTCTACCCCTCTAAATCTAGTCTACCTTTTGACCTAAGAGATTAGAGATCAATTAAACAAGTTTTGTTTCAAAATTAAGATAAAACATCATAACAAAAATACACCAATTAAATAAGTTTTATGTCAAAATTAAGATAAAACTGTTGGATCATGTTGTCATTGATGCCAATGGTTTGATTGATTGATGTCAAAGGATTGATTGATTGATGATTGATGTAATATAATATGTATTGTCCTTGATGAGAATGCATAGATGAAGATGGATCAATGAGTTTTCATTG
>ML816906.1:5921-46084 GCA_009831015.1 Picea engelmannii
GTATTAACTAAAGGAATTAATTTATTTTATTACATCAAATATAGCCTGAGGTTGAGGCAACAAAGATTCTATTTCCCTTACCACTTATAGTATAGATCTTTTGGTATGCTATAATTTCTTGTTGTAAGGTAAGTTTTTGGTATTAAAATAAAAAAAAATACATTTGATTGCTCCTTCAAACATAAAATGTATTGAAGAAGGTAAAATTATATCATTCCACATATTATGGAACATTGGAGGATGTCTAATTCAAAAAAACAATGTAGAAATTTTGAGAATCGGGTAATTAATGCAATTCTGAAATTTCACTTCATTTACTTGAGGTTTCTCGGATCTAATCCTTATGGACTTTAATATATAAGGTTGATCTAGAATATGAAATTACAATATTATTTCACAATACTTCAACCCAATTTCACCCCATAGCCCAAGAGAATAACTACTATATGAGTGTACTCCAATACCATAATGCTATAGCCCTTAGGGCACAGTTTTTAAGGAATATAACAAATCTGAAATGTATTATTATAGTATATTATAACAATAGCAAATATGCTCATTTATCTTTTGGCTACGAGTTAAATTACTTAACCAATTTAGTTATATGTAATGTCAAATCAACATAAACAACAAGGGATAAATTATGCTCAGTCAAGAAGATAACATAACCTAAAAATCAAGTTTTCAAGTACATTACGTTTGGACATTTGGAAACTTCATATATATAAGATGAAGTAAAAGTACACACCACGGTTTTATAACCCAAAAATCAAGTTTTCAAGTACATTAAGTTCTCAAGTATATATATATATATATATATATATCTAATGAAGTACAAGTACATACCATAGCTTTATCACAAAGTTGGTACAAGTCAAGCTCTTCAAACCCTAGCAAGAGAAACCATAAGAAACCTTAGCCACCAAATCCTCTCAGCTAGGAATCACTCCTATCCAAAGTTGGTCACTCAACCAAATATTCTCAACATGCTTGCATCAACATCCACAACTCCTCCTTATCACATACACGAATTTTGTCTCGCACAAGCTATCCACACTAGTAATATTGATTTCCTAAAGGTTTACAAACACTACCCATGTTTTAGTAGACAAGTACATGGCAGGATAACTCTACGGCTAGCCTCCAAATATACATGTCCATCTTAGGGTTTGAGTCCTCAAACCTATAACTTCAACACTTGCATCAACACAAGAATGAAGATATCGATGGAACATCAAGGATACAATAACCAAGTCTTCTTCCAAGGAACATGTCACACCAAGATCGAGACTTATCAAGATATTCTCTCATTGATCTTTCCCTAGCCTCACATCCCATGAGAAAAAGGCTCCAACGTCATGTGTGGAATTAGATTCACTCTCCATGTCTTCCACTAGGGTAGAAACTCTAGTGCTATAACAAGATAGATAATAACCATCATCATCTTCAATGCCATTTTATTCTCTAGGGTTTACATGCATATATGAAACTCTAGCTTAACAAGAGAAAACCCTAGCATCATACAAGATCAATCTCTCCATGAACATTCAAGTTGTATCTCTCTCTCTTACTATTTTCTCCTAGAGTTTCCTCATGAACCCTAGCATCTAGATCTTAGGGTTTCCCCATGAACCTTGGTGTCTTCCTTTTAGGGTTTCCTTGTGAACCCTATACTATTGCTATGTACAATACTTCTCTAAGACAATACAAAGAATATATCATAGTGATTATAATGAATACAAGAGCTCTCTCATACCGTTATATATAAAGTAGGTGAGGGAGGCTAACATAAAACAAGAACATAAGTCCATACATGTAATTAAGGAAACCCCAAATGGAGCACTACAATACAAGGATGTAAGTGTGAAACTAGGGTTTATCCAACCCCTAATGTGAAACACCCTCCAAGAATGATCCTCCTCAGGCTAAATTCCCCTACTCTGACATGGTACACTCTCCAACAAGTTGTTAGTCCAATGTTAAGGAGCACTTTAGAATACAAAGATGTACATGTTGTTGAAATACATTTAGTTCAAAATAGACTTAGTCTAAATTTGATCTCAACCTCCTATAAATATCCAATAGCCATACTACTATTATTTATGGACAGAAATAATAATATACTAGTTCTGAAATAAAATAGCAGCGGAATTAATTTATGAACAGCAGACAGTAACCCGCATTTTGCACAAAAATATGTGCATAAGCACTTGGAGAAATATTTAGAAAATATGACAGATTTGAGGAGAATGTCTCTTTATTCAGCTGAAGGAAAAATTCTGAGTACATCAGTAGTCTACAATCAACATTTAATAATCTGTACATTCACCCTATCTGAGCAAAAACAACAATTATTTCCATAGCAACACAGTGTGAAATCAAAAAACTGATTTCATGTGCAATTTGTAGGGACAGTACAGCGACCAATAACAGAAATATGCCTCGATTTTCATGCCCAGAAAAAGGTATAGATCTGTACCTTGATGTATGGATTAGTTTGTAGCAGTAAAACCCATAGAAATATGTGCCAAAACTTAGCCTCGATTTATGTGCTAGGTTGTAGATGAAAAACCTAGCAAATAACTTGTTGTACGACCTCCTCCACTCTGTACTGTATGGCTTCTTTGTTGTACGGTATTCTTTAATGTTGAAGATGTCTCTAAGTGCATGCAAATCCCTATCCTAGGGATGTTTTCCAACCTATGATGTTGAAACTCTTTCCCTCCAATCAAAAGAAACGTCCTTGGGATGTGTGCCCCTTCACCTTCCTACTTGATCTCCTCAAAAGTGTGCCCTTTCTCCTCCTAATGAGCTACCTTTTAATGAATTTCATAATGTAACTTCCCTAACCCTTTTCTTCCAATGAGATTGATGGTCAATATTAGATCTTGCCCTCATGAGATCAGCAGTCACGACTTAATCATTCATTGAGGTCACTTAAGTCATTAAAGTGACCCATAACATCATAAAGTCACTTTTACATTAAAAAATTAAAAGACCCAACTTTCTAAAATCACTTTATAAAGTCACTTTATAAAAACATATTATAAAGTTACTAGGAGAAAGTTTTCTTGGTCACTTCCGCATGTTGAGCGTTGCCAATGCAGAAGTACCTCCAAGCTACCAAATTTCAACACTCCCTCTTAGCGAGAGAGGTAATTCTGGTATCACCATCAGAATCTGTCTCTATCTTATCAGATGTCATAGTTTCTCCCTCTATAATATAATTCTTTGCTCCCTCTGAACAGGAAGCCACTACTCCCATTGTACTGGAATCCTTTGTTGCTACCTTTGTTCTACCACTAACTGAAGACATTCTCCTAGGAGACTACACACTCTCCTGAGCATTCATCTGTGTCGACTCATGCATGTTGAGTCCTTTTAGAGTCTCGAAAGAGGACTGAGTCCCCGATATCAACTCTCTCTCCCGTTCTACCTACCAACTCTCTAACACGAAATCTAAGTTCAGAAATCCATTGGACCCCAACACAGGTCAACTAGACAACCTGTACAGGCCCTCATACCTGACACCAAGCATCATTGTTGTGTCAACAGTTTCTCCCACGGGATATAAAAACACATGTCCACTGTAGAAGACAACTCCAAATCCACTCTCATCCAAAGCTGACACTGAGAGAAAATTAACATTCAAGTCTGGAATATATAACACCTCGGAAACCTCTGGAAGACCTCTTGACTCTAGTTGGAATATCACACTTCCAACCCCCTTTACTACAAGTTGTGGGTCGGCTCCATAATTCACTCTACATTCTGAGTCTATCTTTGGAAGATCGAGGAAAACTGACCTCAACCCAATCATGTGCCGAGAATATCCATTGTCCACAAACCAAGACTCAATGTCCTCGAACACTAAGCACCCACTGCCCACGGAACCAGTCATGAGAGAGAACTCCTTCTCATATCTCTCAACAAACTCTACAACCTATGTTGAAGTTGAAACCTTTGGTTTTGGATTCTTCTTCTTGTTGTTCATACATTGATTAGCATAGTGGCTAGTCTTGTGACATGAAAAGCATCTCACCTTGCTCATGTCCTTCTTCTTCTCATTTCCCTTTACCACAAGAGAAATTTTCCTATCGCCTGCACCATCTAATTCCTTTTCCTAAGACCCCTGCTAGATATCCTCCTATGTAAAATCATCCCACAATCTGCTCTCCAGTCAAAGAGCTTCTCTCTCCCCACCACAGACTTCACAAAAACCTCCCACTCCTTGGTGAAGCCTTTGAAGGCTATCCACACCAACTCTGAGTCAGGAATGACTTCTCCAACAACTGCCAATTCATCCTTCACCTGTGAAACTTGGGTGAGGTAGGTGGCCACACTCTCTCCTTTGGCCATCCTAGCACCGTGGAGCTTGTCCCGGAGAGCCATTTTTCAGTTCTCGTTCTTTGCCTCATACAGAATTTGCAGTGCATCCCACATTTCTTTGGATGTTTTCTTCTCAGCCAAGTGTGGAATAAGGTGGTATTTGACCCCATCCAAGATGATTCTCTGAGTCTTGGCTTCCTTCACCTCATGAACATCAAGAGATATGGGATCTGAAGCAGGTACAGGCACAATGGTGTTCGCAAACAACCATAATTTGTTCTCCTTGAGAACATCTTTGATTCTAACCTTCCACTGCATGTAGTTGGATATCCCCTCCAACTTATCTTCAAATATGATGTTGGAAATCATCTTTGTCCTCCTAACAAAGAACCTTTTCTACCTTTCTTCAAGCTAATGCTTCATCAAATCACTTGTTGTCCCAAGTTCCAAAGTTTCCCATTGAACTTCAGAGCACCTGCTCAGATACCATGTTGAAATACATTTAGTTCAGCATACACTTAGTGTAAATTTGATCTCAGCCTCCTATAAATATCCCAAAGCCATACTATTGTTCTTTATGGACAGAAATACTAATAGACTAGTTCTGAAATAAAATAGCAGTGGAATTAATTTATGAACAGTAGACAGTAACCCACATTTGGCACAAAAATTTGTGTATAAATACTTGGAGAAATATTCAAAAAATATGATAGATTTGAGGAGAATGTCTCTTTATTCAACTTAAGGAAAAATTCAGAGTACATTAGCAGTCTACAATCAACATTTAATAATCTGTACATTCACCCTATCTGAGCAAAAACATCAATTATTTCCATAGCAACACATTCTGAAATCAAGAAATTGATTTCTTGTACAATCTGTACGGCCCGTACAGCCACAAATAAAAGAAATATGCCTTGATTTTCATGCCCATAAAAAGGTACAAATATGTACCTTGTTGTACGGATTAGTTTGCAGTAGTAAAACCCATATAAATCCATGCCAAAACTCATCCTCGATTTATGTGCTAGGTTGTAGCTACAAAACCTAGCAAATAACTTGATATATGACCTCCTCCAATCCGTATTGTACGGCCTCCTTGTTGTACGGTATTCTTTAATGTTGAAGATGTCTTAAAGTGCATGCCAATCCCTCTCCTAGGGATGTGTGCCAACCTTTGTTGTTAAAACTTTTTCCCTCCAAGCAAAATAAACTTCCTTGGGATGTGTGCCCCTTCACCTTCCCACTTTGTCTTCTCAAAAGTGTGCCCTTTCTCCTCCTAATGAGATACCTTTTAATGAATTTCATAATGTAACTTCCCTAACCCTTGGTCTTCTAATGAGATTGATGGTCAATATTAGATCTTTCCCTCATGAGATCAATGGTCACGACTTAATCATTCGTTGAGGTCACTTAAGTCATTAAAGTGACCCATAACATCATAAAGTCACTTTTACATTAAAAAATTAAAAGACCCAACTTTATAAAATCACTTTATAAAGTCACTTTATAAAAACATATTATAAAGTTACTAGGAGAAAGTTTGTTTGGTCACTTCCGCATGTTGAGCGTTGCCAATGTAGAAGTACCTCCAAGCTACCAAATTTCAACACATGTGTCAAATTAGGGTTTATCCAAATCCCAAAGTGAAACACCCTCCAAGCATGATCCTCCTTAGGCTCAATGCCCCTCTTCCAAGATGGTGCACTCTCCAACAAGTCATTAATCCAAGATAAGGAAGGTTGACATAAAAAAAGGATGTAAGTCGATACAACTAACCAACAAGGCAACCACACATGGAGTGCTCTACAATACAAGGATATACATGCATCAAAATGGGGTTTATCTAACCCCCAAAGTGAAACGCCTTCAAAGCGTGATACACCTTGGGCTCAATACCCCACCTCCAAGATGGCACACTCTCCAACAAGTTTTTAAACCAATTCTCCCTCTTCCATTGTGCTTCATTATCCAAGTGTGATCATGTGAGGTGCTCCTCCTCTAACTATGTGCCACATGTCCTCTCATGTGACCAATGCTACTCTTGTGTGTTTCAATGTGGGAACTAAGCTCCAATTCTCCTTCTCAACATATGTCTCTAGGTCCATCCCAAACTCCATGAAGTATGCTCCTCAACCCAAGTGTCCTAAAGTCAAGTGCCTAGACTCCATGGTGTATTTCACATGATCCCAAGCTCCTAAGGCTAAGTTCCCTTTTCCAAGTGCCTAACACTAAAGTATGCTCCTCAACCCAAGTGTCCTCAAGTCAAGTTTCCAACCCCCAAGGTGTATTTCACATGATCCAAAGATCCTAAGGCTAAGTGCCCTCCTCTAATTTCCTAGCACTCCTTCTCCTAGGTAGGTACATATCCTAATCAAGAAACTGAATCCCCCATTATGTGCACCCAATGGGATAGTCATCATGTCAATCAAGGTAACAACCTTCTAGGTAAGGGAACCATGTCAATGTTCTAACCAAGGTCTAAGATCCACCCAAACTAATCCATCCATATTTTCATGAAGCATCACCAAGGGGCCAGGGACCTAGTGCTCTCCTAGCAAGGTGAAAACACTTTTGCAAAAACCCCAAAATCTAACACTATGAGTCTTCATGAGAAAAGTGTTTTCTATATCACACATCAACTCCCTTTGAAATTGCAACTTGTAACTCCAATGCCTCCATGGAGATAAAAGTACCCTCCATCATGATAAAAAATCATACCTATTATGCAAGAGCCACACCCACAAGTATAAGTCCACACACCCTGGCCTTCAAGTAATCACTATTGAAAAATTGTGTGTCTCTCCAAGCAATCAACCAAAAAATATACAACTCGACCTCTATATGGTGAAAATCTAAGCAAAATACAACAAATCCACTTGGTTTACACCACCAAACAAAGCTACTCCATCTTCCTCGTTGCTAATCACATCAAAAGAACAACGATCATATATAAAATTGAAGGAACATAACCCAATATCACTCCTTCCTGTTGAACTCTAAAATCACTCCAAAACAAAGAAAACATAAAAAAAAATAACCTATCAAAAATCCATCATCCCTAAAGTCATCATCATAGGCCAAAAATATTTTTCCACCACATCAAGAGATGGTTAGGATATCCTGAAAAGATAATCACGTCTCCAACAAGACCAATACAAGTAGAGTAGAGATATCAAAGGCACAAGATAAAATATACATACGTCTCAACTCATCAATCCTAAAATATCAATCTTGTGGGAAGAGTAACAACAACCTATGAAAGGTCATCATCAAACTACAAACATGAGAATCCCTCACATGCACCTCAAAACCTCTAGCAAATGAATTAATAACCTCAACAAGGTCGCATCCCTCTCACTTGGAGAATTTTGAACAAAGAGTATCATCCAAGTCAAAAACCTCTGCTCAAGAGAATCCAACAACCCTATCAGTGATACTCGTCACTACTCCCATCATCTAGAATCTTGGAGCCAATCATTGACTCCACCACCATATGTTTTGAACAGATCTCTAAGTTAGGTCTTCCACACCCTTCTTCAATGACAAACACTCTAAGACAAGAGTACATATATGAAGAATACAACAAGAAAAATCCACTTTCCAAGATCAAGTACAAAGTACAAATGCACGAGATCACCAATATCTTAGTATCACACCAACCATCACATACATGATCAATCTCTACACAAATATACAATATGTACAACCAATACTATTTGCAAGGGTTAACACTAGAACTTCCATTCACTTATAACAATCAATGAAACTGATCAAGGCCAAGGTCCCCATTCTTTTAAAACCTTGAGTCACATCACAACCAAAAAAAATCAACTAATAATCATCAACTTGTCACATGATGAATCAACCCATATTGGGATCCAAAAATTACCAATCAATCAAACGGTTAATCATGTCTATCACATGTGTCAATCCAATCCAAACCCTAGCATACACTAGGACAAATAAATGACCTATCACAAATATTCATGGGCATCATGCATGCTAAAATATAGATCAAATACTGGACATCAATGAAGTATATCCTCCACATATCACAGCAAGAAATTACACTATCATCTTCTGGAACAAATCAATCACCTATCATAGGTCCTCCTAAGCATCACACCCATAGAAAATAAATCCATGCCATCCATAAATGATGTAGAGCACAATGACATCCACTTGAATAAATCAGCCACCTTTTGAAGGTTCTCCTAAGCATCTCACCCATTGAATATAAATCCATACCATACATCATGTAAATTGGAACAACCACCTACCATAGGTGGGAACACATTGGCATCCACAAGAACAAATCAGCCACACATCACAGGTCCTCCTGGGCATCACACCCACTAGAAATAAACCCATGCCATCCAAAAATCAAGTGTATCTACCATCTAGCACATATGAAAAGAATATTATCATCCCTAGAAAAAATCAACCACCTATCATAGGTCCTCCTAGGCATCTCACCCACTGAAAATAATTCCAATAGTCTTCCATGTAGTAGATCTACCACTTATCATAGATAAAGACATAGTCTCATCACAAGAGAAACTAGGGTTTCAACCCATCAAACCCTTAATGGATGCAAGCACTCATATCAAGCATGCTAGGGTTTCACCACCCAACAACCACTACCAAGTACAACAACTGAAATATATGACCTTCAAATCAACTAGAAGGCAAGGTCGATCCAATAAAATCCAAAACCATGTAGAAACTTCAAGAATCTGGAAATTAATGCAATTCTAAAATTTCACATCATTTACTTGAGGTTTCCAAATATAATCCTATGAACTTTCAACCTTGGGTCTAATCTAAAATATTAAATCACAATAGTAATATTTCACTTCACTTCAACCCAATTTCACCTAGCACCCTAAGAGAATAAATATCATATGAGTGTACTTCAATACCACAATGCTACAACCGTTAGGGTACATGTTTCAAGGAATATAATATATCTTAAATGTCTTATTACATCATATTATAATAGTAGAAAATATTCTCCTTTATCTTCTATTTATGTATTAAATTACTTAACCAATTCATATGTATGTTATGTCAAATGGGCATGAACAACAAGCGTTGAAATCTACTTCATCAATAAGATAACATAAGTTGGAAATCACATATGCCAGTACAAAAAATTTGGACATCTAGAAAATTCACAAATATATAAAAATATGAAGTACAAGTACATACCACACCTTTATCACAAAGATGGTACAAGCTCTCCAAACCCTAACTAGGGAAACCATAAGAAAACCACAGCCACCAAATCCTCCTAGCTAGGAATCACTCCCAACCAAAACTTGTCACTCCACCAAAGATCCTTGACATGCTAGCATCAACACCGACAAGTCCTCCTTGGAACATACACCAAGCTTGTATCACACAAGCTATCCATGCTAGCATTGTTGTCTTCCTTAGGGTTTTCAAACCTTAACAATGTTGCATCACACATGTACATGGAAATACAACTCTAATGCCAGTACTAGCCTCTAGATCTACATGTCCATCGCATGGTTTGAGTCATCAAAACCCAGGTATTCAACACTTGCATCAACACAAGAACCAATCCCTCCATGGAATATCAAGGAGACAATAACCAAGTCTTCTTCCAATATTTGAAACAATCATAACTAGTGCATCCTACCCATTTCCCATTTATTTTTTACTTTTTCATTGCTTCCACCCAAACTTTTGAAGTATCTGGACATTGTACAAATAAATTGTCAACCGATTCATCATCTCTCTTGCACAAAGTGCACATTTCTAGTCCATGCCATGATCTTTTTTATAGTTTTCCTAGGTTATAATTTTATTTCATGGAGCTAGACATGAGAAAATATCGGTCTTATTTAGGCACTTCAACTTTCAAATTTTCTGACGTCGTCGTTTTGTCTCTCTCTTTGCCATATTCCAATCTTACCTCATACATTAGCATTAATGTGTATCTTCATTATGTTTTATTCTTATACCAAATTATTTCATCTTCAATATCTTATAATCTAATAGCATTGTGTTTCAAATTGTATGTGTACTACTCCCATTCATTGCTATATTTCATTGTAAATCCAATTGAGTTGTTTTCCTTCCTTGACTCGAAATGTTATTATTTTTTGGATTTGTTATCATCTGTAATGAATATCTCTTGATTATTCAATGTTGTTTTCAAGGATTATGATAGCTTTGAATGATATTGTACATCCCATCCACAAATCCTCTCCAATATTTACTTTATTCCCTCTACCAATATTACAAACCACCATTTTCCAAGTAGTTGGACATTATTTCACCGAGGCCTTCCATATAATTGAGCCTCCTCCACCTATGTTATTAACTCTTATGATCCAATCCTCCATGGACCCTGGATAAATGTATTTGAAATTCATTACTTTACCCCATAACCCTTCACATTTCAGTAGATTCCACATACTTTTAGTTGCGACTGCGTGTACCCAGAGATATGAACATTATTCAAACCCCATTATCATCATCAATAGTAGTTATTTCAACGCCTCGTAGCAACAATATGTACCAACCACCTAGCATTAAAGAGAAACAAATTTGAAGGATTTGAATTATAACTCTAGTATATCGTCCAAATAGCCATAATATTTAAGATTAGATGTGATTAGATGTCTGTCACCCTTGTGGGATATATTAGTCACTTGGAAATTTGCAATTATTGCACAATCTGAGGTTTTCTTCTTATCATCCAAATCTTTGACATTATATTTATAGCCATTGCACCATGGTTTGTTCTACTTTCTTCCTTACTAGTGAAAAGATGGTTTCCATTGTTCACTAGTAGGTATATTTTTTCTAGTGGAAATGTTTGTACTCATCACACACCTACTTTCCTAAACTACTTGAGTGTTTAGATGTTTATGACCACATATTATACAACCATAGTTACCCTTTGTTTGAATCCCTATAAGATAGACAATATTGTTTTTAGTAAATTGAAAATAATTAATAAAATTGCACATAATAATAAATGAGTTAATGTTCAAGCGCACTTTATTTACCACGGAAATGTGATAACACAAGTGCATAATGAATTTTCTATGTAAGTATTCCATGGAGTTGGAATTGTCTTTTCCCTATTGGTTTAGATACATCATACATAGTGATCTTAGCCCATAACTTTTGAAGTTTGTCAATAAGAAGCTCAATATACACATCCATGTATCTAACATGATGTTTGCATGATTATTTCAAGACAAATGTACTAAATAAATTGTACATAATGTGTAACAAACAATAAAAATGAGGTGGTATGTTGTAAATAGTTGGGAAATAAATACTCAAAACTATCAATGACAACATTGTGTGCTCATTTTTTATCAACATCCAAGGAGGAAGATTATTGTTTAAAACAAACATTGGCCACACCCAGTAAAAGTATCTCATCTATGTTAATGGATTAATACCATCATCTCTGAAGGAAATCTTAACATTAAATGGGTGATTTTTCCTCAATGTCCCTAAAAGCATAACCATCTGTATCCATCCACAAAACACCATCGTGAATTCTCTTTCAATCATTGATAATCCATAAACTATGCTATGTTCTTGCACCTAAACAATCATTGAAAACATAGAATGATGGGGATATGACGAAGAAACTTTTGGGGCATGTTCTTTCTCACCTAATCAGTGTGATATCTACTAATTTTACAATTGGGACAATGCTTCAAATATTATTTCCCTTCTCTATAATATATCATGCAATCATTAGGACATGCATCAATTGTTTTATACTCCAATCCTATATCTTTCATAAGGGAATCACTTCTCACTATGTGTGATGCAAAGTATTTCCTTCCAGTAGAAGAATATTAGCTAGGAATATACAACAACAACACCAATATTATTTTTCGTAATGTTGGTGATTGCATCCTTACTACAGTAAATTAAAATGATCATGAACTTAAACATTTATAAATCATTTTGTACCTAAGGTTCTGTGTGAAAAATGTGTTTGAAACATTATTCAATACCTTCAAGTTCACCACAACAAATGGAAAAGAAAAGACTTGTATTCAACCCTACATAGAGGGGTTTATTTGTTATATCAATAAGAGGGTTATCACAAATCCTAGCATCATCATCCAGATGTGCATCCTGATCCTTAGGTGAAAAGATGACATGAATCAATCAACTTCATTCAATAAACTTTTGATGTCAACTTCATTTCAATTCCTTATATGTGTAAAAATTTGTTCATGTTATGATGTATATGAAGTTAACATTTACCTAGGGTGGTAGTGTATCACTCATTTATAGGAAGTTCAATCAACTTTCGATAATCTCAAACCCATTCCATTTCTTTATGTATAGACATTTTTTCATGCTATGTTGTTGTTGACCAAAATTGGTCACCCCTATTTTCTCGCTCTTGGAATAATAATAAAAAAATGGCATCAAAAGATGAAAAATTTTGAACTGTTATAAGTTCATTGTGTAGCACTCAGTCTCATATTTGTCACACATTTTTTGGATTCAAAATCTTAGTTCCTATGCTCAAGATATATAGGTTTGAGTTTAAACGACAAAATATGCTTATTCCATGTGGAAAAGGGATAATTTCTTGGAACTACATTTAAATTTCCGGGTTCATAACCCTTATTTTTTCTTGAATCTTCATGGGCCCAAGACCCTTGTTTTATTGAATTTTCATGGGCCTAAGACCCATCTTATTTCTTCTTATTATAGCATGGAAGTTTCACTTATCAAACCTACCATGCTCTACTCTTCTTTCCTCTCCTTTCCCCATATTCTTCTTTATTTCACACTTGAGTTTATTTTAAATTTCACTCTATGCGAGTTGGCGGACTCACAGATTCACATTCCCCTTCCTCTCCAATCCACTCCCCAACCCATGATCCTGCCACACTCACTTTTACCTTACCCCCTTACCTCTCCTCTCACCTTAAATCCATGCCTGACAACCCGCCATACCCATTTCACCCCCCCACCCCCTTAACTCACCCTATGTCGCTCCCTTGCCTCCACCACCTACATTTCTCCCCTTATCCCTTCGCTACCTGCAAATTACCCTCCCCCTACACTACCCTCCCTTGCCCTCTTGTTCCACCCTCTTCCCTACTTAAAATATATTTTAAATTCATTACATGAATTATTAACCAACCAATGAGAACACTGCATATACCAACTAATTATTACATGACACGTGACAACTCACTTTTTGGAGACACATGGCATCATAATATTGGTTGCATATGGCATCCAATGAGATTATCACACATGGAATATCACCATTGGAGACACTTGACACGTTATTATTGGAGACACATGGTGACATTTGGATGGTTGAATCATCATGCTAACTAGGCATGAGGTGGAGGATGATTTTGGTCAAAATATTAATTAATTAATCAATTTCTAAGGAAGGTTGAATTCTCAATTCTCCATAATCTCTTATTTTGTTTCTTACTAAGTATATGATATAGATTTGATTATATACACCAAAGACTCCAATATCTCGATACATGTGGGATAATTTTTATGAAGCAAATTTAAAATTTTCAAAGGAAGGACGAAATTTGATCAAGGGCCTAGATTGCCCAGTGAAGACCAATCAATGGTTATTGAGCCATGTTGTTATGAAGGCCATATATTGAGATCCGGAAGTTGGA
This sequence comes from Picea engelmannii, assembly GCA_009831015.1. Taxonomy (NCBI): domain Eukaryota; kingdom Viridiplantae; phylum Streptophyta; class Pinopsida; order Pinales; family Pinaceae; genus Picea; species Picea engelmannii. Next base: position 19,931 of record ML816906.1, read on the forward strand.
ATTGCACAAACTTTAATTCGTTGGAAAGGTATTTTTATAAGGAAGATTATGGAATAGGTATTGAGAGGAGAAAATTTCCATAAATTTTTTAGAAATTAAAAGAACAGTCAAAAACATTTTTATGCCTTGTTGTTAAATTTGCTTGACACCTCGAATTTCAGGAGGTCATATCTTGAGATCCAGGAAATGAAATCATGCCAAGGAGGACCCGTTGGAAATATAAGATGATTAATATCACATATAAATTTGTTTCCATGGCTGAAAATTTGATTAGCACATCCAGAAAATTAAAATACACTCCCCTTTTTAAAATGGCAATTAATTAATTTTTGAAAATAAAAGTTTATTTAAAAAAACTTATTGAAGAAAGAAAGGGGTCAACTTAAATATAAAAATATCAATGATGTCAATTCATTAATTTTACTTAATTAATTCATTAATTAAAGTGAATATTTCAAGAAGAAAAATGTATGGTAAATTAAAGAAGAGAAAACCCTAAGTTCCTCAAGGAGTTAGAAGAGCAAATTTTTAAAAGGCAATAATGTTTTTCATAAAAGGTGATTATAATAAGGGAAGGGGCAGAGGATCAGAAGAAGAAGGTACAAACATCAATATGCAGCGAAGCTTCTGATCAATGAAAATAAAATCTCAATCTTCTCAACTTGTTTTCTTCTTCTACACCATTTTCTCAAAGCTTTATGCTTAAATCTCTTGATTGAGCACAAGGTTGAGATTCTTGAGTGTTCTTCTTGTATTCTTCAAAAGACTTTTCTTATATGATCATGGAGTATTCACAGCCATGTATGTGACTGTCAGAGATTTTGCATATTGTTGAATATATTTCATGAATAAAACTCCACAAAGAATTACTTCGGGGCATGACTCCAATGATGTTTCAGATCTTGGGATTTTTGAGTGTGAGATGTTTGAAGTATGTTTATCAAATTCTCTTATATTTTAACTACAATACTCTTTTAAAATCTTTGAGATGATCAAAACTTTTTTCCTCCTATTTCTCATGAAGAAGATATGGATGTATTTGTATGTTATTAAGAAGGTTGTATATGTAATGTTTAGCACAAAGATATTGTGATATTGAAGCATCCCTTCAATATTTTTCTTGTTAAAAGACTTTTTGTTGTACTTGAAGATCAGATGAGGTTGGTAAAGAACCATTCTATGTATAAATTAAAGAAATAAAGATCTGGGGTTTGTTGTCTAGCATTCTCCCTAATCCAAGATATTCAAGATATATCTTTTATTTAAAGAGGAGTACCACCTCTATAAAAATGTAGGTGGATTCATATCCTCATGAGGTTGTTGTTTTAGTATTAACAGACTCAAACATCAATAGTTGTATACAAAGTTAACATTTCCCTAGGGTTGCAATGTATCACTTATTTACAGGCACCAAAAATTACATACTTATTTTATGATTTAATTTTTAACTTTCATCATTGTGTTTATATATACATGGTTTTTTACTTCCATGGTCTAAAATTGATTGAATGTCAGTGCATTAAAATTTTATTACTACATTTGTGGATACAATATGGTTTTTCCCTCCCACGGTCTGAAATTGACTTAGATCCCCTAGTAGAGATGCTTTGGGTAGTAGTGTTATCATACTTTGGCTCACTAGAACTCTCGATTGACTCAATAGAAGGAGACAAATTGGTTAAATTAGGATGAAACATAGTTGATTTAGCTTCCAAATTTTCAAAAAAAGAGTATATGGAAGTGTTCCTATGAGTCTTTTATATCACCTATTGGATCCTTGACTACAGTGGGAGGTATTAGACCATTAAATTTGGGGATTCAATCATTAATATAATGGGATAGTGTGACACGCCGAGGTTTCACCTTAAACCCTTTACATTTGAATAACCACATACTATCGAGGTGTCATAAAAGTGAACCAATTCTTGGTGAAGTACTATTGGCCCAGGATGGTTGCTAGAAGATGGCATGTTACAATTGGTCGGCTAAAGTGGCTCTACATTTTCATCTATACCATATGCTTGTGATATATTTATCCTAATAAGAGGTTGTTATGTGTTGGCCCTCGACCAAGTTTTGAGAGAACCTTGGTCATGCTTGACCATTTTTGGGGACTTCGACAAGCTAGTCGAAGACGGAGCACCCAGGCGAAGCGAAGATCACGGGATTTATCCCATTTTGCGGGCTTTTTGGGCTTTTAGGGTTTATGTAACGGGTATGGGATATCGGCCCATGGGTTCACCCATGTTTAGGCCCCTTTTATAATGTATAAATAAGTATATAGGACTTAGAGCGAAGGGAGTCGAAGGTGTGGCTTAGTACATGAGTAGTTGGCATAGTGCATGAATGTATTAAGGCTTGCATAGCTAAGTGCAAGTGTTTTATAAGTGTTTTGTGCACAGACTGTGTAAGGATTTGTGCTTTGACCTAATTCGGGGAAGGAGGATCTGGCAAGGTGTGTGCAGATCTCTTGTCATGTGTGGAGTTGTCTCTATAGTTGGGTTCCTGTAAGGAGATTGAAAGAGACTAATAAAGAAGAGAAGAGTTGTTGGACATAGCCCCACACTGGGGTGAACCACATATATCATGTGTTATTATGCTTTGTGCAATGTTATTCATGGTGTTTATGTATTCATGTGCTTAATCTTGATGCCTAATAGATTGATTCATTGATGCTTAGTGATTTATATATGAATGAATGTTAGATATGCTCTAATGCTATGTGCTAAAGATTAGATGTGCTTAAATCTTGGTTACTATTGTGTTGATCTATAATGAGGGTTAATCTGCGATGCAAATAAGAATTAGAACTTGATGAATATTATTGGCTAAGTGCTTTGTTAAGTATTGTGATCATAGATCTGTGTGCCGACTAGATTGTAGACACTTGAGTCTTGCAACCCCCCCGCCTCTACCTCGGGTGAGACTGCATCTGCTTTGCAGGTGTTGCCAAAAGGGTCGGTAGTTAGAGTTTTGTTGGTGTGTTGTTGAAGCGTTGAACCTTGGTTCTGCCCCTATGCCAACAAATGGTTCTATTGTCGGGACCTGAAACTATGATTGTTGGGAATTGAAGAAAAGAGAAAGCTCTATGTGTAGATCTATTGTTGTAGTGTGCAGTATTCTACTTGACTTGCAAAGCTCTGTGCTAAGAGAAGGAAGCATGATCTGAAGGAAGAGGTAAGATATTAAATCTTTGTGCTCTGATAAAGGTAATATAAGTGGAAATTTTTGCTTCGAAAGTATGAATCTAGGTATGTTTGATAGATCTTGTCCTAGTCTGAAAACTAGGGCACAAGTAGAAGAAGGAAGATTTTATATGAATAGATTTGATAGAAATAGTGAAAGATATGTTATTCCTATGCATAGAAAGAATTTTTGGACTAATAAGTGGATGCAGGACCCTAGAAATAATTTCCACAGAGTGCAGGTCCATCACTATGATCCCAGTGCGTAGTACTAAAAAGGTTGGGGATCGTTTAAGAGAAAGAGAGGATTGACATTGTTTTATAACTACAGAAGATCGGGTCATCTTGCTAAGGAATTCCTTGGTATAGGTCCTACTTGTCTTTGTTGTAAAGTTGTTGAACATGATGTTTTGGATTTCCCTAGAATGATTGCTAAAGTTGGAAATATGAACCTGAGATGAGAAAACCATGAGGAAGGTCAAGAAACTAAGGATATGTTAGAGAATCAGAAAGAATCAGAGACTATATTATTACAGATGAGAGAAACACTAAAGGATCACAGAGACATTAGTTTACATGGGATCTTAAAAGAGGAGTGCATAGAAACAAGAATAGGAGACTTTGACATGGACTGTGTTCTGAGTGAGGAAAAACAGGTGAATATCATGCCAGAAATCACTTGGGAAATTTTGGGAAGGATAGGATTGTTTAAAGGAAATATGATAACCCTATGTGGAAGAGTTACTAATGTACCTATGATTTCCCATGGAACATCGACCGAAGAAGAATTTGAAGTCATTAAGTTTATGGAGAATAGTGCCCCTTTTTCACTTTTGTTAGGAAAGACTTGGATTCAGAAAGATCGAATCCGAAGGAAAGCAGAGGAAGAAGCTATAGAATAGAAAAAACAAGAATTAAGCAACTTCATAGCCAGAAAAATAGAGTGACTGGTACAAGAACAAGAGGACAAGTTGAACAAACTAAGGGCCAAAGAATTAGGTGTCAAGGCTAAAAAAACACAAGAAGGCTTGAAGAACCTATCTATGCAGGAGAGAAGAACACCTTCCCTAGAAGTAATAAGAGAAGAGATGTTACATTTGAAACCTTTGAGAGAACATCAGTAGTGTAAAGTTACTATGCTAAGAGAAGATAAGAATAAGAATGGAAAGAGGAACCCAGAGACTCAGATCATAAGAAAGAAGGAAAGAAAGCTTAGTAAGAAGAAGGCAAAGAGAGAAAGATTGTAGGAAGTTCTAGAGAAGACTTCACAGAAGGCAGGCTTGCAAAACTCGAGCCTCACCGGAATGGCAAAACAGCGCAGAATGGAACTTCGCCATGACGAAACTATATGATCGTTAGAGGCATCCTGACCATTAGAACAATGCTCTGGAATGGCTAAAAACGCAGTTATTTCCAAAAAGATCGCCATTGGACCGTTGGGAACGTGCCACAATGGATGGAATCGTATTGATTGAGGCATTCCTGCACGTTGGAGGCATATTTTATGACATTTATTATTTAATCTGTCGAATGCCTCACCAGGGCCACTTTTGCAAACTGAGATATTCGATCCCACAGAGAATTGATCACATACCGCGATGTACTGTCTAGACCTCGTCGTCTGTTCAATTACCTTGAGTGTATGTTCGCCTACCCGAGTTATTTGATTACAAGCATGCATGTTGGGTGACCTTAATGCAGTAGAGAATTCGGTAGAAGAAATATTGATCGACCTTATGGCTAAGAAGGTCATGTCTATAGAAATACAGGCCTCATCAACGGGAGGAGTGCAAGCATCCCCCTCGACTGCACATGATGAGCCCACCCAATTGTGAAGGATAGAAGATACAACAGAGGCTCGCCTTCATCGAGTCTAGGAAGAAAAAGAACAGGCCACAGAGGCCTTGAAGCAAGCAAAGGAGGAAGACCTAGAGCAACTTCAGGTTGCATAGCAAGAGAAAGATGACATTAGAGCAAAGTTCAAGGAGGACAGAGACAAAATATAGAAAGATAAAGAGCATCTTCTCACAGAGCAGACTGTGGTTAGAGAGGAAATAACTAGAGCACTTCACTCTATGTCGAGCTTGGCCCAGATAGAAGAAGAGACAGCAGAGAGCCAAGTGGGGAAGCTCGTTGAATCCATTCAGCAGCTTCAAGCAAGAGTAGCAGAGATAGAACTTCAAGCAGTATCGAGCACTATGCAAGAAGTGTGGGATCAGAGGGAAGAAACTGCCAGGAGCACAGTCGAAAGAATCATGGCATTGGCCTCAAAATGTATGCAACTAAGTAATCGAAGTGTGAAGACCTATGAGTGCTTTGCAGAAGACTCGAAGCTGAGGAAATTGGAGGTGAAGCAACAGGCATCGATGGTACAAGCGAAGTTGAAACTACTTATAGTAGTAGATAAGATGAAGAGGTCGCAGGAGTAGCGCGTAGTTCAACAGCAGGTCACTGCCATCTAGAGTAGAGTGATGGAGGTGACACAGAGACTCCAGCCGATGCAGGACAAAGCCTACACACTTTTTGAACATCCCAAGGGACAAGGATCACAGTTGGAATAGGTCGTCGCAATAGTGGAACAACGCCTAGAAGGGCCTGTCACCGAGCAAGTCATTTAGGATTTCACCGAGCAGGAGGCTCTGGCGAAGTAGCAATTCGAGGCAGCTCGAGCTAAGCTCGAGGCCTTCGAGGTAGTGTTGCCCAGATCAGAGTGACTCAGGATGACTCACAGGTGAGTGTTGGGGGCTTGTTGGACCTTGACCCAGTTTTGAGAGAACCTTAGTCGTGCTTGACCATTTTTTGGGACTTCAACGGGTTGGTTGAAGATGGAGCGCCCAGGCGAAGCGGAGATCACGGGATCTCGCCCATTTTGAGGGATTTTTGGTATTTGAGGGTTTATGTAACGAGTATGGGATGTTGGCCCATGGGTTCACCCATGTTTAGGCCCCTTTTCTAATATATAAATAAGTATATAGGACTTAGAGCAAAGGGAGTCGAAGGTGTGGCTTAATGCATGAGTAGTTGGCTTAGTGTATGAATGTATTAAGGCTTGTAGAGCTAAGTGCAAGTGTTTTATAATTTTTTTGTGCATGGACTGTGTAAGGCTTTGTTCTTTGACCTAATTCAGGGAAGGAGGATCTGGTGAGGTGTGCACAGATCTCATGTCCTGTGCAGAGTTGGATCTGTAGTTGGGTGCCTGTAAGGAGATTGAAAGAGACTAATAAAGAAGAGAAGAGTTGGTGGATGTAGCCCCACACTAGGGTGAACCAGGTATATCCTATGTTATTGTGCTTTGTGCAATGTTATTCATGGTGTTTATGTATTCATGTGCTTAATCTTGATGCCTAATAGATTGATTTATTAATGCTTAGTGCTTTATATATGAATGAATGTTAGATCTACTCTGATGTTATGTGTTAAAGATTAGATGTGCTTAAATCTTGGTTACTACTGCGTTGATCTTTAATGAGGGTTAATCTGCGATGCGAATAAGAATTAGAACTTGATGAATGCTATTGGCTAAGTTCTATGTTAAGGATCGTGATCACATATCTGTGTCCCAGCTAGGTTGTAGACACTTGAGTCCTGCAACCCCCCTGCCTCTACCTTGGGAGAGATTGCATCTGCTTCGCAGGTGTTGCCGAAAGGGCTGGTAGTTAGGGTTTTGTTGGTGCGTTGTTGAAGTATTGACCCCTAGGTCTACCCATGTGCCAACATTATGTTTCTCGATTGGTGGAATATATTGCACATCTGAACTAGGAACCAAATCAGGATATTGCAAAATTTGAGGCATAAGTATTCAAATGCATGTGCAAAGGCATCTTAAATTCAATCAAATAATCAAAATATAAATAAAATATGGGTTTATTACAAATGGAAAGGGATAAATTGATGAACTCTGAATGATATGGTATGAGTTGGAATCTTAAGAACTAGTTATTTGATATTATCATGTTTTCTCTGCATTTGAGCCAAAACCATAATCAATACATGTCTACATTATTTAAAGAAAGTTTGGGAAGCATATAACATTATAACTTCACATATAAGGACTTTTTTAAGTAGCATGTGTGCCTAATGGATATCTAATGCATTGGTGCATATGTATATACTAAATGCACCTGTGTGTTAAATTATTATGTGCACCAACAATAAACCTCTGCTTAGTTCTAATTTTGGAGGTTTTGACTTCTATTTTCATTGTAAATAGACTAACTGGTGCACTTAAATCTATAAGGCACACCACAAGCCAAATTTATAAAAACAAATAAAAATGAAAAGAAGAAGAAGAAGCATGTTTATTATTAATGCAGTGAAATATGAAGTAAAAAAATGAATGGGAATTTTATTTTGTAAAAGTTTATAAAATAAAACCCTAGTCCCTAGTCCATTCTTTTGCCAAAATTTAGATGGGAGACTTGTGCAAGAGATATTTACCAGGGAAGACTTTGGAGTGGATATTTTTTTTGAAGAGTTGAATTTGCAAGGGATCACCATAGATCACATATATAACTGCAGAGGAGAAATTTAGGGTATGTAACTTCATTCTATTCATCTCAAAATTACTCCCAAATGATTAAAAAAATTCCATAAATATTTTATTTATTCTTATTATTATCTGCAATGCATTTTCAAGAAAATAGAAGGGTTTCATAGTTACCTTTAATGTTTCAAACCCTAGTTTTCTTGTTGGTTCTCTTTACATTCCTGCAAACTCTAGCATTAGGGGTTTTAATGGGTTGGGGATTGAATAACTCCATGCATTAAAAATTTTGTATCAAATTAAGCTGGATATATATAAAAACAGATGACCTTTGGTTTCATATTCCCACAGGTCAGATGGTTGTTGGGAGAATAAAGCCTGATAATCACAAGACTAAAAAATATGTATATATAATATGTTTAAAATATTATCATATTGGAAGCCTGCATATCAGTTTTTTAAACACTATGTTTCAAACTTCATAGATGAAAGTCCATCTTCAGGGGATCTCCATGTTAAGAATGGGATGAGGAAGAGTGTTAAGAGTGCGATCGTTATTAATATGGATTAATCACGAGTCGAATGGAGGGTTTTGATATAGGATTGAGGTCAGCTCAACGTGACTTTTAATGATTAAAAACCTTAGGCTCATCTTTGGACCAATGTCATTGTTTTTCTCATATGATTTATGAGTGGCCTCCAGGTGTTGCTAAGTTTGAGCCCTTCGTCTCTATTCAAAGTGATGTTCCACTTTTTGATTTCTATGGCTTTTCTCACTCTTGTTTTTGTGTATTGTTCTTCCTTGAATACCATTTTCACATATTCTATGCATATGTGATGAGAAGTGTTGTGAGAGTGCTCCACAAGAGCAAACTTCTCAGCTCTATTCCTTGATATATCATAATGATGCCCCTTTAGACGAATTTCCAGTGACCTACATGTTTCACCGATGTACTCTTTTCCACATGAACAAGGGATTGAATACACTCCTTTGTATTGTCTTGGGTCCACTGGCTCTTTTTCACAGTCAGTGATGTTATGTATAGTGCTTGGGGGAGTAAATCCCACTTTGATATTGTTTCTTTTGAAAATATGACCAGTGGTCCCTTTAATCTATGGTAATGATATTGTTGGTGCATCCACAACTCTCTATGTATGTATTTTGTTTTTGGATTTGTGGATGGCCTTATTTATCTATCTATCATGGTAACCATTATTCATAAATACTTCTCGAAGATGTTCCAATTCATGTTCTATATGATCAGTATCTGAGACTCTAATATCTCTTGTGGTGAGAGTTTGAATGACTCCTTGTTTTTGGGTTGGATGGTGGTGAGAGTTTGCATGTAGGTATCTTTCTATGTGAGTCGGTTTTTTGTTTACTTGATACCCCAGCTTGTTATCACCTTTTTTGTTGAGAAATATATCAAGAAATGGTAGTTGAATGTTTACTCCAATATCAATGGTGAATTTGATCTACTCTAAGAGGTCGTTGAGGTGTTTTAGGAATTATTCAAGCTTCTCATTTCCATAACTCCATTTTGTAATGATATCATCTATATATATTTTCCAAGTGTTTGGTTTTTCTGGAGCAGAGTTTATGGCCCATGTTTCGAAACGCTCCATGTAGATGTTAGCTACTACTGGAGATAATGAGGAGCCCATCACAACACCTTGTGTTTGTTCATATATGTTTCCTTTATAATTGAAATATGTTGACTTGAGACAGAGCTTCACCAGCTCTGTGGTTTCTCTGTCAGTGATATTCCTAATGATGTTTATTGCCTCATCCACCAGGATCTCAGTGTATAGTGAGACAATGTCAAGGATTACTAGAATGTCTTCGTCTTTTACATCCTGGTTTTTTATCCATTCAATAAAAGAAGTTGAATATTTTATGAATGAGGGTGTGTTATCTGCCAAGGGGAGGAGTCTTTTAGTAAGGAGTTTAGCAAGAGTGTAAATTGGTGAACCTATCATGTTTACTATTGATCGTATGGGCATGCCTTGTTTGTGGATATTTGGTGCACCATAGATCCTTGGCATGATGGCACTTTTCAGTGTGACCTTCTTCTTTATGGAGTCATCCAGGGATGAGTTTTTAATCACTTTTGATATTTTTATAACCCTAATTTGCACCAGACATGCTTACCTAGCATCAGGCCATCTCAGATTCCTTCTTTGCCAAAACATTGCTAAACAACTCTTCTTAAAAACCTCTTTTATAAATTCCAACGCGCCCTGCTCCATTACTGCACGCGTGTACATGCTAACTGAACCCAAAACAGCCTACGTGTACCTACAAAAGAACAAAAAAAGGAAAGTTGTTGACGGAACACACAGCTTTGGGTAAGTTAACTAAACCTTCCGACCATGCATGGCCGAGGTTTCGACCAAATACCTAGCTTCTTCTAGCCTATAAAATAAGGGTTAGGGGTCCCATTTGGAAAGGGAGAATCATACTAAAGAAACTATACCCAATTGCATATTCCCTTTGTCCCAACCTTTAGCCTTCCTTGTGCAAAGAGAAATATAGAGAAAAGAAGTTGGAGGACAGTTGAAGCGGAGCCCGGGACTAGGTTTCATGGAGCAGTGGTCGGCTTCACCATTGTAAGTTGATTTGTTGAAGTTAATAATAAAGATATACTTTTCCCATCCCACCATATGAGGTTTTCCAAGTTTATTGCGCATATGTTGATTAAATCTCTAACCCGTTAATCTATATATCAAATGCATGTGGAGTTATTTGTTTGTCTTGTGTGAATGGAGGTCGGCCTTGGGAGGAGAGCTACAGTCAAAGAGCGATCAAGCGTGAAGAAGGATCGACATCGAACGCCCGAAATAAGGTATGCTCACTTGATCTTCTAAACTACACATTTGCTTAAGAGTAACGGGGATTAGGTCCAGGATGACGGTAGAAAGTAGGAATCTTTTGGTATTTTCTGCATGCATGATAAAACCCTAAGTGCTAGTCCATAGAGGGATTTCCCACTCACAACAGATACCTCTCTCAATATCTTGTTGTCAGGGTGTTTGTCTATAATTCTATATCTATCGCTTGTAGATAGGTGATCTATCATCTTGTTATGATAATCAAATTTGTTCAATACTACAGTTGTTTAAAATATATTTGATGATGGTATATTTTTTTATAAAAGTCCCACGGTTATATATTACATGGGAAATGAATAATATTTGTGACTTTTTAAATATTCAAGTCATTTAATAATCACGAGCCATTTATTTACAATTTGTTCTTATTCTAACTTTAATATGTTTATAACAATGGTTGTTCATATTCGCCTATGACTCTTCATTTTATCCTAGATTAAATATTTACAGTACCACAATCCAAAGGATTAGGTCTCTGAAATCCCCCCCCCTAATCTGAAGGTGTGTTTGTAAGTCCAAGCATCTTTCTAAACTTTTCAAACTTTTCTCTTCCAAGCACTTTGGTGAAAATGTCTACAATTTGCTCACTTGTAGAACAATGTATCAATTGAATGGTCTTTCCCTCTACATTATGTCAAATCATATGGTAATGTGTGTTGATGTGCTTGGTTCGATCATGGAATCTAGGATTCCAATTTGGTTTCATAAGTGTTGTCAAACAAAAATTGAGTACCGTTTACTTTTTTCTCCTGCAAATCATCTAGTATCTTCTTGAGCCACACAATCTCATTTGTTGTCTCTGTAGCAGCCACATATTCTACCTCTGTAGTGAAATCTATTGGAATAGACTATTTGTGTGATATATAAGAGATACTTGTTGGTCCAAGACTCATGAGGTATCCTGAAGTTGACACGCCATTCTCCTTATCCCCATCAAAGTATGAATTTGTATGTCCAACTACTATGAAGTCTTCCACCTTAGAGTATTTTGTTAGAATATTCACCAATACTGAGAGGGGGGGTGAATAAGTATTGAGCATTGTTTACCATTATAACCATAACATGAGTAAACATTAACAATTAACAATACAATTCAAAAATGCATCACATCATACACAGTGCACAAGAGATTTTTACGTGGAAACCCAAATGGGAGAAAACAACGAAATGATTTTCTTATATCATGTCAGGAATTACATTCATGGGAGGCACCAACTTCCAAGATTCTTCGGCACCAACTACAAGGAGGAACTAACTAGAAGGATGCACCAACCCCCTATTTGCAGGCTCCAACCTGAAGGAAGCTACAACTCCATAGATTCTCCAGCTCTAACTAGAAGGAGGCTCCAACCCCCTAGTTTACAAGCTCCAACCTGAAGGAATCTATGACTCCCTATATTCTTCAGCTCCAACCCCCTATTTTATAGGCTCCAACCTGAAGGAAGCTACGACTCCCTGTATTCTCCAGCTCACACTAGAAGGAGGCTACAACCCCCTAGTTTACATGGTCCAACTTGAAGGAAGCTACGACTCCTTCTATTCTCTAGCTCCAACTGGAAGGAGGCTACAACGCCCTAGTTTACGGGCTCCAACCTGAAGGAAGCTACAACTCCATGTATTCACTATATCCAACTAGAAGGAGGCTCCAACCCCCTTTCCTTTCCCCTTCCTTCCTCCCTGAAATATAAATGCAGACTCAACCTGTCACTGAAATAGTCACTGATAATCAACCTATCATTGTCACTGATAATCAACTTGTCACTATCACTGATAATAAACCTGTTATTGTCATTGATATATCATCATCATCAAAAATATCTCCACTAAAAAATGATACATCATCATCATCAAAAATAGATACACCATAATTGATACATAATCATCATCAAAAACTGGATACACCATAATTGATACATCATCATCATCAAAAAATGGATACACAATAACTAATACATCATCAACCTGGGTCCACTTAGAAATTGGGTCCACATAAAGATCCTAGGTCAACATGGGTCCACATATAAATGCCAACATCACTTCTTAAATTTATCTCGAACGTGTGTTTGGTTTTTTATTAGTCACAAACCCTAAATTTCAACAAGTATAGCTATGTACCCATAATGAATCAAGGTATGAAACTTTTATTGAATCTTCTTTGATATCTTCTCTGAAATTCCTCCAAGTTTTTCTCCTTGAATTGTCCCTGAAAAACAGTTATATCGAAAATGTCATACCTTCATGAATTTTTGACTATTCTAGAGAGCGAACTTGTACATGATGCCACGTGCTCAATATTTGATATCTAATTCTGAAACTCACAAAAAAAATACTACATACTATACTATTTCTAATGCAATTGGTCTCACATAATTTGGATTCTCTATGAAGAAGTTATGATTGTTTTACCTGTAAAACTTGTTTGAGACTAGTTATAGGACTAGTCAAAAACTCTATCTTCCATAGAGTATATCTCCAAAAGTACAATGAACCAGAAGCTTAAATTTGTATCACAAGTACCTTGATATGTCTTCTCAACATCCTCCAATTTTCGTTATTTGTATCATTCTATAAAAAATAAAAAATAAAAAATTATAGTGAAAATGGCAAGATGACCTTTAAAAAACATACCTTAGTACACATCATCACAAGACTTCATCTTCCCTTAGAATTTCACCCTTCTTCACTTCATATTCCCTCTAAAATTCACTGCCAATCTTGTCCTAAGAGATCACAAGATTGAACGATGAGAATGAGAGGTTCTTAATGTGTATTTATACTCTTCCAAGTACCTCCTTTATTTGACTTTAGGGCCAACTTGTAACTTCTTGTTTGCAACAATTTTTTCTCCTTTACTTTACTTTAGGACCAACTTATAACTTCTTGACCTTAGTCTGAGGCTTCTTGACCATATTTTAGGGCTTCATATTTAAGAGGGCATAACTCCTTAACCGAGAGGAACCACGTGGCCTTCCATCCTTCCACTTACCATTGGAGACGGCTTGGCGAGGACTATCAAACAATGGATGTTTTGCATGCATTTTCAATGTCCTCCATACACTTTTTCTTCAATCAACTTCGGGATTCATGGCCACACCTCTAGGGATTCTTAACCACTTAACCATATTTCCAGGGCTTCTTGTAGACTTCTTCAAAGTTTCTTCCCATGAGGGCCATGCTTAACTCATTAACTTAACTTAACTCATTAGTTGAGACAAATAAATAATAATAACATATAAATAAGGGTCTTTAAATAGTAACTAAATAGGTGGGACCCCTTGTGACTCCCAATTATTTCCTTTTATAATTATCTGACATAACAAATATTCAAATCATTTAATTCAAAAATATCTCTTTGTAACTCTCGCTTCTTATATACATGCTCAAATGATAAATACCAATAGAATGTAATATAATCATGTCCCCAAAAAGCATTATATCCAAGTTCTCCACTCAAAAATGCTCAAATGAATGTTGTTGCCCAAAACAGTGTCAAATATATGTTTGTTGTTCAACACTTTATCAAAATAAAATAAAATAAATATTGTCTTCAACATATAAAACAACCTCAATCATCAAAATCCATATTTACTACATGAGGCATTAGGTCTATTCTCGATGTTGTCCCATGCCTCTGTTACTTCTACCATTACTACCCATGCTAGAAAAAAAACTCATCCTGAAGAAAATATTCAATGAATCATGAAAAAATCTTAATAACCCATACATGAAACTCCACTTAAATAAATCAAGAGTTGGCTCTATTATTTACTACCAGACACATGCAATCCATCCATAAAACATTCATCAATTAATTTCCATACGAACAGGGGGTTGATAGGGTCATTGGGAGTATGGGGGGCTTGTATTGTGTGTAAAATGATATCATGGAGGGGGAAAGATACATGGATATTGTTCAATCAATCATAAAAACAATCAACTGTGTATATAACCAACTCCCAAAATACCAATCACTAATTAACCTCCATATTATTTCTTTTTTTTCCATACATACTTCTCCTTAAAAATGAGTCACAATAGAACAGGTAGTGAAAAAATTGTAATTGGGATAATGAGGGGAGTGTATTTTGTGTAAAATGATATAATCGAAGGGACTCCAATGGTCATTGTTCTATCATTATCCATACCAAACAATGCCATTTTCAAAATCAAATAAAATTCCAAACCCTTTACTGTTTCAAAATTGAAATTCAATACTTTGTTTCCAAAATTCCAAAACTGGTGTTTCGCTTCAAGGTTGTTAATTTTTCATTTAGAAATTGCATTGCACGGGAATCATTTCATAATTTATTTCCCAAGAAACATTCAACAACGATAACACATCTCGCACACAATAGAGTCAAGGAGACATAGTATTCCAATAATCACAACCAACAAGCAAAGAATGGATGAACTGAGGTCCACAACACTATCGTCGGTACTCTCTTAACCACTACAGAGTTTCATGAAGTGGACTCAAAGGGATCCATGTGTATAACATAATTCCAAACTAATATTTCAAATAACAAATCCTCCAAAGTTCCTTTTAATTCTGGTTCGCAAAAACTCATTCAACACATATATATTTCATCCACAGAGATACTCTTTTCTCATAAAAATCGAACACCTCAAGCATGCTAACACAACAGGTTGTATATCTTAAACAATGTTTTTGAGACATTATCATCACCTCAACATTTCCACATGACAGACTGTATAAAAAATATATAAGTGGGCTTATCATTATTTCTAACATCGCACAGTAAACAATCAACAAAACCCATGACTAAAAGAACACGAATAGTGCCTCTATTAAATGTTGGGTTGGCCACCCTTGCACCTCTTTTCAAATATAAGGTTCAATAAACAATCATCAATAGTGATGCGGTATAGGAGGATGAGTTGACCAATAGTTTGATGGTTTGGCCAAAGGAATATCTTCAACAATCTAGCACCACCATAAGTTTCCACGGTCGTATTTACAGAGCTTATACAAGGGCGTGGGCATGATGGCCATGAAATCCACACAATTAAATGAGAAGCAGAGTCTAAAAATAATCCAAAGGTTGAAAACAGTGGTACCATTCTCATCAGATAGAGAGGAACCACCAAAGAAAACCAGAGGCAAGGCAGGCATGAAAACTTCCAAACAATATATTTTTTCCACGGGTAAAGCAACGGAGAAAATGCAGACAATAAGAGATACCCGTATCATTTCTAATGTGAACAGTTTACATACAACTTCACAGAGACCAAACTTCACCAATAATCCATACACAGTCAAAAATTCCATAAAACTTTGGAAATTCACAATCAGTTAGCAAATTTAAGAGCCAACTCTTCACTTAATTAAAGATCAGAGTGAAAACTTCATGGATGGAGAAGCAAGAAAACTCATATCGATGTGTAAAATTTTCCCAATGGAATTGACCAGGTCTGTATTCCTCTTCCACGGTCGAACAAAGTGAAGTAACAGTAACCAACAAAGAACAAATGTGAAATGGATAAGGTGGAGTGCTCGAGGTAGGTTAGAGTGACATGCATTTAGTGCACATCGTATCTACACTTACACATTCATCCAAGGCCAGTACGAGTAGCTGACCATACATCACATCAACCACTAGCTCCAAATCGATTTAATGCAAGATGAATACATCATAGTTTTCCTATGTTTCAAACGTACAAATGCGCCAACTATTTCAAAACCCCAATGTAACATACATCAAGACTTACTAGGGATATTGTGTCCCAACCTTTAGACTTACAACTTAAACAATGTGTGCAACCCTTGTAGCATGAAATCAAGGTAATCACCATACCATACACTATATATAAAAAATAAATTGGAGTGTAGATCCTTCGCCAAACTAGATGCAGCATAATAATACTTGTGAGAGACATATAGGACAACAGCATTTCCTCTTTAGTCACATTACCCATAACATTCTGTGATCAATTATTTGGACAGATTTAAAAGCCAATAATTGTAGAGCTTGAATTGCAACTCAGTCATAAACACATAAAACATAAGTGTCATATTTTCGTCATAGTTACACAAGGGGTCCCACCTATTAGTATATTATTAAATTAAATAAATAATAAGATGTTGCAACTATTTGCAAGAAGTTACCTTATGTTACACTTTTGGGCATCGAAAAACTGGTGACTTCACAGTGAAATTTGTTTCCAACAGATTAAGAACTCATAATGTCCGGTTTCACAGACCAGTGAAAATGGATCAAAGCATTATTGACAAGAATAGTTATGCAACAGGGGTGGGAAAGATGGTTTAAGGGAAATAATGAGACGGGATTTTGGGAATAACTCATGAAAAGTGGTACGTATGAGGGGTTTTGGTCATGTATGCATAACATTCGATCAATATGTAACATATAATGCTTCGTAAAGCTTCAAGGAGAAAAAAAAAATCGATATGCTCTTTTGAATAGCAGGATGGAGGCAAGAAAGGGATAGCAGAAATAGGGAAGATGACAAAATCAACTATCCTACAATAGTGTTGAAAGAAAAAAGCAATTTCAGTGATGTCTAAAAGGAGGACATTGTGACAACTGTGTATATCTTTATTGTTTATTGATCAACAATACTAACAGAAGGACATTGTCATGGAAAAACTGATCCAGACTTTATCTTGACAAAATATCATGCAATCTAAATAGAAAAGAAAAAGCGAAAGACAAAACTAAATAAACTAAAAACCCAATTTATTATTTATGTACAAAGGAAGGGGAAAACATCCTTGGAGTCAGGTATAATGGCATTTTGCATAGAGAAATCCATTGTCTATTTTGGATGGATGATTAATGAATTGAAAGATGATGCATAAAGAGTGTCTATCACCCTGCCAACCAACAAATGCATGTGGCAAGGGTAATGGGCCTATCAAGATCCATAAAAAGTGATTACCATCTTGCAGGACCTGCCAACCAACAAGACGGGATTTCGGCTTGATATTGGAAACATGAGCATGATCAATAATATTATAATGATGGTTAGAATTTTTGATGAAGAGGATGGATTTAATGAGATCTTTAAGCATTATAAGGTCATCATTTATGATCTCCTGATCAAGAAAAGAACTACCATGCATCGAGGGAGAAAATAAAGGATTCAAATGCATAGTAATCCCTTTAAATTTATCATCATCAAAAGAAATCATGCATGAAAGGGAGATATTTATATCGTCATTGAACTCCTCAACCTCTTTGAACTGAAACAATGGGTTTGTGAAGGAATTCTGCAATGTAAAATATTGATTATCCTTATGGGAATTTTCAAAAAGAGAGTCAACATATGAATCTATATGGCCCCTTGAATCCCCTCTTTCATCATCTTCAACATGGTCATGAGAAATATGAGGGATAGTGCTATTCAAATCAAGAGAATCCTCCATGCCAGATTCATCCATGAATATTAATTCATTAGACACAAGTTGACCTTGAGTAGGATATATTTCAAAAAGGTCATCATTAAAGGGGAAGGCATCAAATAAAGCATTGTCAAAAGTAGGATTAGTAGGCATATCAGGATAATAATACTTACAATCCTTTGTGAACATAGCACTACGAGATGCATGATTGTCCTCCTATAGACTCATCATGAAGAGAGAGGGATTTGTGTGATATTCATTTTTAGCCTTTAAGAACAACACACAGGTTAATTTTTCATGACGACCATAGAAAAATTCACATCGAGGAGGATCAGGGATGCTTTTAGGTAGAAATTCAAAGTGATGGAAGATAGGCGAAGGAGGAAAGTCGATAAGAAACTTTACAAAAATTATTCCCCCGTGAAAATTTGACTAGATGTTATACGTCTAGACCAGTCTCCTGCTTTACCATGGAGGGAAATTGGAAAAAGATCTGCAAAACTATGTATATCATAAACCCCAATAGATTGAAAAAATCTAAGGAAATCATCAATATGGTTCTGAGAAGATTCCCATAAGTTACCCTCGAAAAGAGGACAACTAACCATTGACAATGAGCTCAAATTAGATTTATACATGATCATGCAAGATAGGATTCAATAGATTCATAGAAAAAGAAAAAAAAGAAGCTTATAAGCAGAAAAACATATAAACCGTAAATACAAAAAATATAAAATATTAAAATACAAAAAACCAAGGAAACATGCATACTGAGTTTTTTGTTTTTTTTTTGTTTTTTAAATCCCCAGTGTGGTCGCCAAAAATATTGAGGAAAAGGGATGGAATACCTTGGAGGAAGAGATGGGATCTGCGGTTTCTCTTCACACTAAGGCTCACGGATGCGGTTAATTTTTTTTCCAGTCACTCTTTACAATCTACCCCGACAAGGATCGGAACTCTCCCTAGATTTTCATTGTTTTTTCCTTGCGAAGGCTCGGGCGGTTTTCTTGGTCTCCACACAACCTGTAGTTGCGGTTGTCATGACTGCGACTACACCGTGTATCATATTATTTTTTTCGGACGTGGATCGATGGGTTTTAGCTATGGAAAAGGTACCAGAACACGTGGCCCCTCCACATTCTTCAAGCGAGGTAGACCCCGGACTGGGGTTCCTAACAGATGTTTTTTCTCTGCTCAGTCAGGCTCTTCTCTCTTCCCCTGAGCCTCCTCCCCCCCTTACTGGTAAGCAGACAACCACTTTCTCACCCTCCAAGAATGATTCTTATGTTGGTTGTTTCAGATCTTTTTTGGATGTTTTGGTTTCAGACCCTCTTGTCTCAGAAGGAGGCCTCCCCTCCGCTCTCAGTTCACCGAACGACCTAGCATTAGACTGTCTCTCTAAGGAGGAAGGGGATTTTCTTTGTTCTTTGTCCTCTACTAGCCCAGACCAAGAAGGAATTGGTTTTTCAGCAAGGGGCGCAAAGGCCCGTGTCGTCACGGGTTTTGCCCATAGAAGCAAGGCATTTTTTCAAGTGGTATCACAGGAGTTTCCTTCCCCCTCCAAAGGGTTTATTTTTTCTCATCTGGATGTAAAAGAACAGAGAGATTTCTCTCAAGAAAGAAGGGTTTTCCCCAGTTTTTAGATCGGAGGACCCTTCGGATACTAGGGGACTCCATAGTGCACGGAAAAAACAGAGAAGGAAAGGACTCAAATCCAAAGGAAAAGTTGGTAACCTAGTGCTTGGGGAAGAGATAGTCATTAACATGGTTATGCAGCTATCTAATTATACTTTAGTTGGGAGATCCAACAGTAGGTCTTTTTCCCTCAAGACCATTGTAGATTGGACCCATGCGGTTTGGGAAGAACACCTTGGCTATGCCCTAGAGGTTATTGAATTAAGCAGGAACTGGTTTGCCTTCGATTTCCTCCAACCAGAACATGCTAAATGGGTTTTGGGTAAAAATTGGAGCGTCAATTATTCACCCATCCTGCTAAATCCTTGGAGCCCTCTTTTCAATGCAAGCAGAGAGAAACTAGACAAAATCCCCGTTTCGGTCCGACTCCTATCTCTTCCACTTCAGTTTAGGACTCTGGATTACTTTAAAGCCATCGAAAATTTCCTGGGTGATTTCCTTGAAGCAAACTTATCCTTCGAGGAAACAAAACAAAGAAATTCGCAAGAATTTTAGTCAATCTAAATGTCCGAGAAGGGATTGGAGAGGAAATCAACTTAAGTTGGGGGAATTTCACACACACACAATTATTGGACTATGAAAATGTCCCATTTAGATGTCGTCGATGCCACCAGTATGGGAATCTAGTGGAAAAATGCCACCTTCCCCTAAGGACAAAAGGAGACACTTTCTACAGAGCCAAATTTAAGGCTACAATTCAAGTTGACAGTAGTAGGTAGGAACTTGGTGTAGAAAAGGCAGCATCCCTTACAGTGGTTCCAGAACATTCCATGGAATCTACAAAGGAAACGGATCAAAAGGATTGATCTCCATCACCTAAAAGACAAGCAGAGGAAGGAAATGAGAAAACAAGCCTCACTACTCTTGATTCAGGAAGCTCAAGGACTTTGGTCTCAGGTAATCCTCTTCTTTCTTCTCCTCCTATTACTGTTTTAATTAAAAATTTGACACTAGAGGTAAATGAGTGGTTGGAGGCTCTGAAAAACCTGTATATAAACAATGTCTCCTCATCATTTTCTGAGAATTTCTTAGACTGCAACAAGGAAACTTCCCTCTCGGATGTTCCACCCCCTCCCAAGCGAATTTTCCTTACAGAAGAAACCTCCTCATCCTCCTCCCTTTAAAATGAGTCTTCAACCTCTTGCTACTTTCTAAGACCACAAAAAAGAGCCTCATCCATGTGAGGACTAGAAAAGAAGGAAAACTCTTCCCTGGACAGGGGAGGCCACGGGAGAAAATCCTTGTTTTCAAAATCTCAATCAAATCCAGGATAGATGTTTTGTCTGAAAAACAATAATCAATCAAACTGGCACTTAGAGCATCGAGGCCCCGGGGCAGGGTTCCTGGATGAATATTGTGTCTTTCAACTGCAGGGGCATGGAAAGTGCCCTCAAAAAACCTACCCTAAAAAGGGTGATTTTGACAGAACATCTGGATGTGTTACTCCTTCAAGAAACAATGGGAGTAGGTGAAGAGGTAAATTCCAGCCTGGAACTACTCCTATCGGGATGGAAGTTTATTATAGTGGATGTTATGGGTAGGTCATGGGGTCTATCCATAGGTTGGAACTCACACAACATACAATCCATTAACTCTTGCGGTTTGGATTCTAGACTTGGGATCACGGTTTTGGCCCCGGACCTTAAGGATGTCATACATATCCTAAACATCTACGAACCCTATCAGAACAAGAAACCTTTTTGGGACTCTCTTCTCACAAAGTCTTTCTTTAAAGAGATGTTAATTTTATGGGGAGACTTAAACCTCTCTCTGGGTCCTTCAAAAGTGTGGGGGGGACAGCGCCAGGCCCAACCCTCTGGCAGATTTTTTTTTTCAAAAATTTGTGGAGTACAAATTAACGGATCTTGACCCTACACTCCCCAAGCCTACCTGGAAAAAGAATAGGGTAGGAGTAGAAGGAGTTTCTAAAAGACTAGACTGGTTCTTGATAACCGACTCTCTTTTTGACAAACACTTAATTGTAAGGCAGTGGATTGGTTTTGGAGGCTTGTAAGATCACTATCCAATCTTCCTGGAATTTAGACAGGGTTCTAAGAAGCCATCCAATCCCTTTAAATTTAACAAAAGTTGGCTAGAATATGACTCCTTCATTGAACTGATAAAGGAACATTGGATCCCCTTTAGATAGGATCTACCTCAGTCGGCAAATTTCCAGTTCACATAAAATCTGAAAAGGATTAAAGAAGTGGTAAAACCATGGGCCTCCCAAAAAATGAAAAATGAGGACAAGGAATTAAAAGAAATCGAAATTGAGTTACAAAGATTCTTGGAAGAAGAGGGGTGATGTTTTTCCACAACTGAGTCAAAAATCAATCTACTTCATCTGGAGAAAAGGAGGAACAAACTACTCAAGGGGAAGGAAGAATCTTGGAGATTAAAGAGTAGAGTTATATGGCTGGAGAGTGGAGATGAAAACACAAAGTTCTTCCAAGCTTTTTCCAAAGGAAGAAAAAATACCAATATTATTTGGCAATTGAAGGACTCGGCAGGAAACTTGGAAACAACTTTTGAAGGTATGTCAAAACTGGCGAAAAATTACTTTCAAAATATTTTCAAAGCAGAAACCCAAGCTTCTATAAAAGAATTAGTCCAAGTGGCACAATTTTTTCCCAGATTTGTTGAGGAAGCAAACAACTGGCTCTTGATGGAAGAAGTTACAGAAAAAGAGCTCCTGGAAGTGCTTCACAATTTCCAAAAAGATAAAATCCCAGGCCCAGATGGATGGACTATTGAATTTTTCCTGGGATGTTATGAGTTTGTAGGACCTAATTTGTTGAAGATGATTGAGGACACTAGAACTTTAGGTTGAATTCCTCAGAGCCTTAACTCAACGTTCCTTGCACTTATCCCAAAGATGGATAACCCAGAGACCCTCGATGATTTCAGACCAATCTCTCTCTGCAATTGTGCCTACAAGATCATCTCCAAAGTAATTGCTAGAAGGATTAAAAGAATCCTATCTAAAAATATTTTGGAACAACAGTTTGGCTTTCTGGAAGGAAGACAAATCCATGAATCCATAGGTATATCAGAAGAAGGACTTCAAAGCATGAAGACAAGAAGTTTAAAAGGAGTAGTGGTAAATATCAACCTCTCAAAAGAATATGATAAAGTAAGTTGGTTGTACATCTAGTTATTACTTACTCATCTAGGATTTGATGTTCTTTTCATAAATTGGGTTATGAGCTGCCTCACTTCGGCCTCTTTTGCGGTCCTAATAAATGGCTCGACTTCTTCCTTCTTTTCCTAAGAAAGAGGACTCAGAAAAGGGTGTCCCTTATCACCACTTCTCTTCCTCTTAGTAGTGGAAGGCCTCAGTGGAGCAATCATGCATACAAACAGTGCAGACACCTTCTCTGGAACCAAAATCTCTCATGTATTGTATCTCACACACCTCCTTTTCGTGGATGATGTTTTAATTTTTAGTGGAGGATCCAGAAGGGAAGTTGAGGTCTTAAGGAATATTCTTTCACTCTTCTCAAAAGCAATAGGGATGCAAATCAATGAAAAAAAATCATCGCTCTCTACACATCATTTATCTGAAGAAGAAGAGCAATCCCTCAGGTTATTTTTCCCCTTTGAAAGGAAGACTTTAGACGATGGTTTAAAGTACTTGGGTTTTCTTCTAAAACCAAATGATTATAGAAAAAAAGATTGGAAGTGGCTTCCAAAGAAAATGGACAAAAGACTAAATACCTGGAGTCACCGGTGGCTTTATTGGATGTCCCTCTCTTAGATCCCTAAAGTAATTCTAGAAGCAGCAAGAAAACTAACCTCAAAATTCCTTTGGAGTGGAAAAAAGGAGCTCATGTAATCCTTCGGGTCCGTTGGGATAAAATTGTCGTCCCAAAGGAAATGGGAGGCTTGGGCCTGAAAAATATTTTTCTCTTTTCCAAAGCACCAACAAACAAGGGGGGATGGCGCATTATAAAATCCACCAGCCTCTGCACAAAGGTCATTATACAAAAATATATTGAACCAGTCCCACTGGAGTTTTGGATCAAAAGTCAACAAAAATCCAAAAAGGGGGCCTCGGTGATTTGGAAAGCAATTTTAAACGCTTTTCCACTAATTGAAAATGGTTTAGCTTGGAAACTCGGTAATGGAGACTGGTTCAAAATAGGGAAAGACCCTTGGCGAGGGAGTGAAGGTAAACACATACTTTCAGAGCATTTAATTCAACATCTGCTTTCTTTGGGTTTTACTCATTTAAACAATCTGGCATATCATATACGCACCACCTTATGGTCATAGGGATGGACGGATGCAAAAAAAAATGGGTCTTAGAGAAGAAGAAAAACTTGAACTGGAAAGATACTTTTTCAATATAAATTCCTCAAACATAAGACTCATGGACTGCGAAGATGAATTGATTTGGGACCCGGCCCAATCAGGGATTTATTCCCCAAAATTGGGTTACCTAAAATATAACTTGGATTTAGGCCTTCGAGAACGTGTTTGGTCATGGAGAAATTGTGGAAGGTCAAAAGTCCTACAAAAACAAGACTGTTTATGTGGAATGTACTGCAAAATAAAGTTTTGACTTGGGATAACCTTTAGAAGAGAAATTTCTTTGGTCATGGTTGGTGCTCTCTTCGCAAATTTGAAGGAGAAAATATTTTACACCTCTTTCTAGAGTGTATATTTATCAACAAAGTTTGGACTGAAACCTCCAGATTGTTAGATTTGCACTGTGTTTGGGATGGAAGGGATTTGGAACACTCCTAGATTACTTGGTGGAAAACAACATCTTTCAAACATTTAAGAGCCCTTCCATTATTGGTCATCTGGGGAGTTTGGCTCGCTTGGAATTCCTTCATATTTAAGGGAACCCCTCCTTCTCCAGAGATCTTAGCATCCAAAAGTGTAGCCCTATTGTCCTCCTTCCTCTCACAGAGCCCTAGACCCTCTCCTAGGTAGCCACAAGAGTTCGAGATTGACAGCTCTTCCCCCTAGGGTTTTTTCGATAGAGCTTCTCAACAAAAATTTTGTGGAGGATGTGGACTCCTCTTTCTTTTAGCTTTACAGTACTTTATTATAACTTTTGGTATTGGGCCAGGAAAAAACAACTTTGCAGAACTTTTGAGCCTTAAACTACTCATTGCCTTCGCCATTGAAAAGGGTTTTCTCCCTTTAAAATTTTATGGGGACTCTTTAAATGTCATAAACTGGTTAAAAGGAACCCAAAGATGCTTAAACACAAGACTCATTGCCTTGTTGGATGACATTACTCGTTTACAAACCTCTTTTGACACCTTTGTTTGTCAACATGTCTACAGGGAAAATAATAAAGAAGCGGACCAACGGTCAAAAGAGAGGCTTAATTTGGATATGGGCCAATGGAAAATCATTAAACATCACAATGAGCAAGGATATGAATATATGCATCGACCATTTTTGTATTAAACAACTTTCAGCAACAAATTTTTGTGTATTTTGCTATGCATAATATATGCAAAAAATCGTCCTAAATGAGGATCGGTCGAAGCACATAAAGTCCAAAGAAACAGAATTTTTGTGGAAGTAACAAAGTGCAGAAGCATTCTCGAAATGAAAAAGATAGCATTCAGTTATAGACTCCAATGTAACAGAATACACCAAGAGGTGTATATACATAATGTAATTTAGTACACCATGATGTAATAAAATTACACTTTTTTCCTTGGAAAAAAAAATACCTTACTCAATCATTTTCAGATCTTGCCTAGCTAAGAAAATATAGTTGGGAATGTCACCCGGGGTTTATAGCCTCAAAACTTTCACTCAATCCACAAGTATCAATTACAAAGGATCAAGGTTGATTTTATGATTTATATTTGTAACAATGTAAAAAATAAAAATTTAAACAAATCTAAGTGAACGTATGCAAATTTTACATTGAAGTATCCATGGAGACAAAAGAGAAAGGGAGAACCAAGTCATGAAAACACATGTATGAGACAGAACAATAATCTGATTTTATTTCATTCTGCGATACAAAATTGTATTTCTCTTTTACAAACCCCTACGAGAGTATAGACCAAAGTCATATTTAGAAGTCTCTGATGGGCACCATACAAAAAGACCCTGATAGTGAAATAAAATTGAAACTAATGATCTAGATCATCTTGCCACAAGATGTTGCCACTTTAATTTGCAAGATATTCTTTATCATCCATGAAAATTAATTCATAAACCAACAAGAATACACAGACTATCAAAGATCAATCAAACACCTTTAAAACAAGCTACTGAAATGTATGATTCAGTTTTGAATCTTGTTGCCTTCAATAAGACCTTGTTGTCATCAAGAGGATTAAGCTTTCAAGTAAACTCAGAAATGAATGAAAATTGAATCTATCTCACTAACTAGAGAGCAAACCTTAGTGTTGTAGTTCCCCTTCTATTATCCTTCTTGTATCTTCCTTTGATTGAGCTTTTATTCTCTCTCAATAAGTTATGGTAGTTCAACTACCTTTCTTTAGTTAATTCAAATTAACTTAACTATTTAGTTT
>ML816906.1:66864-92235 GCA_009831015.1 Picea engelmannii
CACCTGTCTGTGAGTGGTTTCATGAAACACTCCATTCCGGACCCCCCCTCTCGTTAACTTCAAATGGCAAGGGGGGGTCCGAAATTATTTAAGGTCGTTTGATTTATTTGGGATGTGATGCAACGGGTAAGTTAACATTTTTTTAATATTTTTTTTAATTGTTTTAATTTTAATGTTTTTTTATTTGTTTTATTTACGTTTATTAATATATGTATTGAGTTACATTTTTTTTTTGTTTTTTGTTTTTTTATTATTATTATTTATTTATTTATGAATGTTTTAATATATGTTTTATTTAATGTTTTTATATATAATTGTTTTACATTATTTATTAATTTGTTTTTTCACTAATTTAAATTAATCCTAATTACTAACCTAAGCAACTAACTTAATTAGACTAAGTTAATAATTAATTAATAATTAATCTAATCATTATTTTATTTTAAATTATCCTACTAAAACAACTTTATTAGGCTAACAAGCATTTAGAAAATGCCACTAACCCCTTAATATTATTCGTTTATTATCCTAAGTTTGTTTATTCATGGATGGGAGGCGGGTGAGAAGTAGCCAATGGGACAAATGGGCAAAGGGAGTGAGTGGTGCAGCGGTGGATGAAGGATGCAGCAGGGTGATGGAGAATCGGGCGAAATGGATGGAGGGGAAAAAAGGGGTCAACCGATCCAGAAGTATTCATCACAGGGGCAATGCCAAATCAGAAGTTAAAGAATCGAGTTACCTATAATTATAGGACCCCAACATATTGCACATTAGTTTATATAGCACAGGTTGGAATTGAGTTGATTTTTGCAGTCATACCGGTCCGTTGTGGTTTACCCTTAGCCATAGAGAGTTTTTCCCTTGTAACAGTCATCACCTCAACATTTCCACATGACAGACTGTATAAAAAAAAATAAGTGGGCTTATCATTATTTCTAACATCGCAAAGTAAACAATCAACAAAACCCATGACTAAAAGAACACGAACAGTGCCTCTATTGAATGTTGGGTTGGCCACCCTTACACCGTTTTTCAAATACAAGGTTCGATAAACAATCATCAACGGTGATGCGGTATAGGACAACCTAACCAATAGTTTGAGGGTTTGGCCAAAGGAATATCTTCAACAATCTAGCACCACCATAAGTTTCCACAGTCGTATTTGTAGAGCTTATACAAGGGCGCGAGCATGATAGCCATGAAAGCCACACAATTAAATGGCAGGCTGTTGGTAGCCAATTCACATTTTTCTATTGTCTTATAAGCTGCCTACACCAATGTTTTGCAAACATCAATTTTTTGTCGCATTTTCAATAAACGACATTTTTATTCTCTGCGACATTTGCATATTTGCCTTCGTTTTGTTTTCACAACTGTAAGCGTGAAAACTTAGTCTTTCAAAGTCGCATTAAAATCACTATTTGAAATGTCGTTGTCTTTCTTGTCAATATGCCTATTGTGCTTACATTGCACTTATCGTTATACAACTGGCAAGATTCTTTGAGCAGTACTCATGCTTCATATTTATGGTATGACTTGGCTTCATTAAGTGTGTAATGCATTGGTATTTGGATTGGCTTTTTATTTGACCTACTTAACCTTTGATTTCATAAGAAATATGGGTATTATGTTTAGATATTGCATACATATCTTTTTAATATAATCCCTATGTTAATATTTTCATAACTATTGGTTGGTTGATTATATGAATACACATTGGCGCATGGTTAATATTTGATTTTGGTTTCAATTGGAATGATGTATGGCTTATAACTTTGGCACAATGTTGATTGCACATTGGATTATACACTCACCATTGTTTTCATTGATCGGCTAATTGATATGACTATTGAACTATGGAATAGTGGGTTGAACAAATATGAAAATCGGCGGTTGTACTTTGGAAATAATTGTTTTGCATGGCAGGGATAAGCTCCACTACCCTCGCACACTTTGGCATTAACGCCTTCCTCCTTACCAAGTTACCCCTATTGATTTTTGGGCAAATTTTTGAGTTTTGAGTCCTGCGTATACCTTGTCCAAACCCTACCTAGACCCCTATCCACTGCATGTTCTCTCCTAGCTCCTGAAGGGCGATTTGAACCCCCATGGTGTTCAGAGTCAGTTTTGTTTTCATTTTTCCAGAGAAGACTGCCCCCGTAATTGCCCCCAGAGTCACGTTTTTGCGTGAGCGATTCTGGGCAAACGGTTTTGAATTAGATCAAACCGTTGAAAACCCAGAACCGTTTTTAGCCCCTTTACCTTCATCGTGGGAGGTTTCCTCAGAAAGTGAGTTACCACAAAGATCTAGCTCTTGTCTTACAGGTCAATTTTCAGTGGCTGGAACATGCGTTTTGGGTCTGTGTGCATTTGCCATAATGCTTATGACTTCTCCAGACCTGGATCTCAGAACCTCTCTCACTCGATCTACCTTGTCCAGCCTTGTGCCTCTTGTCCTCTATCAAACCCTTGATCAATCCAAATATTCATCAAGCAGTTTGTCAGCAAATTTCCAGACAATAGGCTCTGTTCTTTTAATGGAGAGGCAACCACTGCCATTGTTAGCTCAAAGTTATCTTGACCAAATCGAATCGTTTTCCTACTGCCCAGGTATATATTTCAACATTTATTTTCAAAAGCGCAGTATCGTCATGAAAATATTAAATGGAAAGTAAAGAGATAAATAAATCTAAATCAACCCTGACCCAAGGTACCATGAGGAGGAATGCTTTCCCATCATCCAAGATTTTCCTACTTTCTTTCAGTTTCCTAGGGGATTGTCGCATGAGGTTTTCAAATGCACCTTCTGTATATTTGTTTTTTGTTTTTGTTGTTTGGATTTCTTTGCTTTCCAATTTTTTCTTCGCTGGTTTGTTTTGATTTCTCCCTTATGCTTACCAGTTTTTGCTTTTGGAAATACACATACCTGTGCACTGAACTATTCAGAAAAAGATCAAAAAAAATTCTTCGCTTAAAAAACTTCTAAGAAATTCGTACAAACATCAATGGTATATTGCTGAAGTTTATATCTGTATTGGAAAAATCTGTTGTTTGAAAGAAGTTAACTGATTTCGATCTCTGAGTAAAGCTTGTCATGATCATCTATTATCTTTTTACGTTGTCCCTATTCTGTAAAGGAATGACTCAGAGGATGTCTCCCTGCCTTAGGAAGTTGTTTTTGTAAATAAAACATCTCTGGATCTAAATAAAGGACAATGCTAAAAAATTCTGATGAGGTCTGAAAAAATATGTTAAAATATCAAGACTTTCAGCGTCACCCCGCTCAGCTATATATCTATAAAAGAAAAACAAGATAAAATTATTAATAAGAGTTGTGGGAAGTGCTTGTAAACCCGTCGGGATACTGAACAGGTCTGCTGGCAGCGGGTAAATGCAAGCATGGCGCCAAGACAACTTCGTCGGGGTATTGAACAGGCCCGCTGGCAGCGAAGCAATGTTGGGTACATGAAAATCTGCAAAAAAATATAAGAAACCTCTTTAATGTCCTTTATTCTGATCCAGAACTTCTTAACAGGATACGAATGTCAGAGTGGGTTAAATGGCAACCCTGTCGAGGCTATGAATGCCTCCTGGCAACAGTGGCTATGCCAACAGTATTGGAGATTTTATCTTTAATATCGTGACTTGTTGATCTTAAGACTGTTATTGGTTTTCATCTTTTAAAACACTGCTGGAAAAAAATGATTAATGATGATGTTAGTACGATTTTCTGGTTGTTATTTTCAAGTTGAAATTTTCTTGGTTGTCCTAATATGAATTTGTACCTTTTGCAGAGATAACTGCTTCTTCCAGTGAGTCGCCATTGTTGGCAGCCACTTCACCTTTTTCTACGATCCTATAAGCTGCCTACACCTATGTCTTGCAAACATCAAGTTTTTCGTCGCAATTTTCAAATTAATGACATTTTCATTTCTTGCGACGTTTACACACTTGTTTTCGTTTTGTTTTCACGACTGTAAGCGTGAAAATTTCGCCTTCTGAAGTCGTATTTCGATCACTATCTGAATTGTCATGATCTTTTTGTCAATATGCTTATTGTGCTTACATTACACTTATCATTACCTAGCTGGAAAATCTTTCGATCTGTACTCATTACTCATGCTTCGATTTATTATGTGGCTTGGTTTGCAATGCATTTGGATTTGCATTCATTTAACCTTTGGTTTCATAAGATACATGGGTGTTATGATTAAAACTTTTATATATATCTTTCTAATTTGATGCCTATGTTTATGTTTTCATAACTATCGATGTTTTGATTATATGAAAACCCATTTGTACATTGGTTAAACTATGAATATGATCTGTCACAATACATTGGCACATGGTCAACATTTCATATTGGTTTCAAATTAAGTTTTAATGGTTTAAAACTATGGTGTAACGTTGATTGTATGGCATAACACTTACCATTTGTTTCATAGGTTAGCCAAGCAACATGATTTTCGAACTATGCTATGATAACCGGTGGTTGTACTTTGGCATAACTATTATGCAAGGCAAAGATAACTCCCTTACCCTTGCACACTTTGACATTAACGCCTACCTCCTTACCAAGTTACCCCTGTTGATTTTTGGGCAAATTTCTGGGTTTTGAGTCCTGCATATACCTCGTCCAAACCCTACCCAAATCCTTGTTCACTGTATGATCTCTCCTAGCTCCTGAAGGGCGATTTGAACCCCTATGGTGTTCAGAGTCGGTGTTGGTTTCATTTTTTCCAGAGAAGATTGCTTAAGACTGCCCCCGTAATTGCCCCCAGAGTCACGTTTTTGCGTGAGCGATTCTGGGCAAACGGTTTTGAATTAGATCAAACCGTTGAAAAGCCAGAACCGGTTTTAGCCCCTTTACCCTCATCATGGGCGGTTTCCTCAGAAATCGAGTGGTTATAGAGATCTAGCTCGTGTTTTTCAGGTCAATTTCTCAGATCTCCTCAATGGCTGAAGGGAACGTTTTGGTCTGTGTGTATTTGTTGAAATGTTTTCCCCAGACTTGGGCCACAACAACTCTCTCACTCGCTTAGCCAGATGTCTTTGCATCCTTTTGAACCCTTGATCAATTCAAAGGGTATTCAACCAGTCTACCAACATTTTTTTTCTTTTACATCTACGGGACAAGGAATTGTGCAGGCTTATCACTTAAATCTCAGGAGCTTGCTGCTATACTCTTAACAGTGAGGGTGTATTGCAGTCTTGTTTTGAAATATGATATACACTTTGTGGGTGATTTACATGATACGTTTCAAGTTGAATGAGTCTGAGAATCAAGAACCAAAAGATTTGGATGACTGGGAAGATGTTGCTAAACTTTCGACAACTGTGGAGAAATTAGATGCACCAGAACTAAGAAGCTCAAGCAACAGAAAGTACAGCAGAGATTTTTTGTTGACTTTCAGAAGTCAGTTTAAAGATCTATCTTCACAGGTTAAAATTCCATTAGACATAATGGAAGTCCTTATGACTCCTCAGGTGATTGCAAGTCATATTGGAGAGATTGAGTCATTAAATCACAGTGGCATTTCTCGATTTGAACGTCGTGGGAGTAGTGCAGACACTATAGATGAAGATAGATGGAACAAGTCAGAAGATCTGTCTGATCATGATGTTCATATGGAAGTGGGCCTAGGTGTCCCTCCTGGTGGGTTTCAACCAGGACAAGGCTTCAGTCCTGGTTTTGGAAGGAATGCACGTGAAATGCCAATGCATATGAGTGGAATCCTCCCTGGTGGACCTTTCATGCAAATGCCTTTCCCACAAGTTGGGTTAGCAAGAAGTAGTGCTGATGCTGATAAATGGCAGTGTGCTTTTGGATTCCAAAAGGGTTTGATTCCTCCACCTCAAACACCTTCACCTGCAATTCATAAAATTGAGAACCGATATGAAGTGGGAATTTTTTCTGATGAGGAACAGGCAAAACAGAGAAAGATAAAATCAATACTTAACAAATTAACACCTCAAAACTTTGATAGACTTTTTGTACAGGTCAAAGAAGTGAACATTGATTCTGTACTTTGTCTTACTGGAGTGAGATCTCGGATTTTTGACAAAGCCCTGATGGAGCCAACATTTTGTGAAATGTATGCAAAATTTTGTGTCCAATTAGTTGCCGAATTGCCTGAATTTTATAAAGACAATGAAAAAGTTATATTCAAGAGAGAACTCCTGAACAATTGTCAGGAAGAATTTGAAAGGGATGAAATGGAACAGGCAGAAGCTGATAGGAATGCAGGGGATAGTGATTTAAAAATTTCAGGAGAGGAGAGAGAGGAGAAAAAGGCTGCAATGCACAGGAGAATGCTAGGAAACATACGGTTTATAGGTGAGATTTACAAAGAAATCATGTTGACTGAAAGAATAATGCATGAATGCATCAAGAAATTGCTTGGAGAGTACCAAAATCCAGAAACCGAGCATGTGGAAGCTCTGTGCAAACTGATGAGCACTATTGGTGACATGATTGATCATCCAAAGGCCAAGGAGCACATTGATGCATACTTTGATAGGATGTCACAAAATTTGATTTGGAATGTGAGAAAGATGTTGATGAATATGGACCAAGAGATTTTTCAAGAATGCCAGCGTAGGTTCCATGAAGAGGAAACAAAGGCAGTACACACAAAAGAAGCACGAAATGACATGGCAATGTTTGAAAGCAGTTGTTGCTTCAAAAGCTTTGTCTTGCAGGTTTTGGATAGTCATGGCTACTTGTTGACTGCTTTGAGCCATGGCTTGTGGCCATCCATGGTACTTTTGGCAGAAATTGTTCAGACTTTTATATTGGCAGATCTCTCTTTTAAAGTGTTGTAGGTGGGCAATTAGTGTTGTGGCTTCCTTCAAGAGTGGTGTGATTTCAATCTAATTGTCCTACTGAAGCTGCTAGTGTATGCTTTGGATCTGGTGGCAAGATTTTTCATCTTTAATTCCCTACAATCAATTCTAGATGGATTTATTGATATGCAAAACAGATGGATGTAGGAGTTTTACCTCTATATGGATGGATTTTGTATATGAGTTGCATTCATACCAAATATTTATTTGATATTTCTTTTGATTGAAATAGATTCAATTAAGATTTTGTTTGTTCTAAATTAGCATAGCAGTTTTGGTTTGTTGTGATTTAAATGATTTGCTTTGTTTTTAATTAAGTAATCAAATATTTGTTTGAATAACTTGAATATATTTCTGTTAGTTTTAATAAATTTAAAACAGTTATGTTCTCTAATTAGACCAGCTACAGAATCAGAGGATTCTGTAGCTAGTCTACAGGATTAGATTTTTACCATTTTTTTTAATAAAATATCTATCTAACTTGTTATTTTTGGTCCATTACAGGTAAATTCGAAATTGCATTGGATTGGATGAGCAGTTAGAAGATATTTGGATATTTTGATTTCATTTTAGTTCCTAGTTTAGTTGATTTTGGGGATATTTTCCCAGATTATGTAAACAGTTTTGATACTATCCACAGGGAGTTTTACCCTGTGGAAAGACTTATAAATACTTCTTATTTTTTGTAATAATATCATTCTCATTCGTGGGAGAACAAGGATATGGAATTTTAATACAGACTGAGACAGAATTTGGTGTTTTGTTACAGCTTTAGCTTCTCATGATATCAATATTTTGTTTCATGTTATGTGTATCAATTTGCTTTTGGTTAATGACTACTTTAGCTATCTTGATCTTTTGCAAATGATATAATTTAATCACTATAATCCATATCTGATTTCTTCTAGTATTTAAAAAACATAGCAATTTCTTGATTCAGTTTGTGAAGCACAGATTTCTCTTCTTCATTGATTGGATTATTAAGTATAAGTTTTTGCATAACAGGTTTCCCTTATTGCAGAGAATTATAAATCATATAATTGTTATGATTTTTTATGTCTTGTTTGTCCTATAAATAAACTCAAAGAGCAGCGCAGCCTATCGTTTACGAAAAGCTTTTGGATTATCCGGTGCGAGTTTCCTTCCTCCGACCAGCTTCGAAGTCATCATACACAGGGCAAATTTGGAGCGTTTCCAGGTCAGTTTGTCATTTGTTTGTTTACTGCAGTTTAGTTTAGATATAAGTTAAGTTAGATATATGTGTCTTTAGTATATTAGATTGTTTAATTTCAGTAAGTTTTATTTCTTATTTATAAAATCAAAAAATCGACAAAAACATATCTCGTTGTCTTAGGGCAGAATATAATGAGTTTTGAAGGTTTTAATTAAATCTGTAGATTGTCTATATTGTACATTTTGTGAATAAGTGATATTGCAGTTAGTAATTAGACAGTTCATTAGAGTTAGTATAATATTAATTAGTAGATTGTATATAGAATAGTTAGAGTAGTTTAGTTTAGTTTTAGTTTAATTTGTTTAGTTTAGTTTGTTTTATTTATTGTTAGTTAGTTTTAGTTTGCTTTATTTGTTTTAGTTAGTTTAGTTAGTTTAGATTAGAGTTCTCTTTGGTTTTCTTAAGACCTTAGAGCGGCCAACGGATCCGCTAAACCCGTCAGGGTGGTCCATTCCAAACGGCTTGGGTTATTAGACAACCTCGGACTGGTTCCACTCTCTCAGTTGACGAACGGTCAATTTCTCCCGTCAACACAGGCAGAGTCTAAAAATAATCCAAAGGATGCAAATAGTGGTAACATTCTCATCAGACAAAGAGGAACCACCAAAGAAAACCAGAGGCAAGGCAAGCCTAAAACTTCCAAAAATATCTTTTTTCCACAGGTAAAGCAACGGAGAAAATACAAACAGTAAGAGATACCCATATCATTTTTAATGTGAACAGTTTACATATAATGTCACAGAGACCAAACTTCACCGATAATCCATACAGAGTCGAAAATCCCATAAAAAATTGGAAATGCACAGTTGGTGAGAAAATTTAAGAGCCAACTCTTGGCTTAATTAAAGAGCAGAGCAAAAACTTCATGGATGGAGCAACAAGAAAACTCATACATGTGTGCAAAATTTGCCCAAGGGAATTGACCAGTTCTATATTCCTCTTCCATGATCGAACAAAGTGGAGTAACAGCAACCAACAAAGAACAAATGTGAAATGGCTAGGGTGGCGTGCGCGAGGTAGGTTAAAGTGATGTGCATTTAGTGCACATCATATATACACTTACACATTCATCCAAGGTCAATACGAGCAGCTAACCATACAACACATCAACCACTAGCTCCAAATTGAATTAATGCAATCCGAATACATCATAGTTTGCCTATGTTTTAAACTTACAAATGTGCCAACTCTTTCAAAACCCCAATGTAACATACATCAAGGCTTACTAGGGATATTGTGTCTCAACCTTTAGACTTCCAACTTAAACAATGCGCACAACCCTTGTAACATGAAATCAAGTTAATCACCATACCATACACTACATATAAAAAAACAAATTGGAGTGTAGATCCTTCGCCAAACTAGATGTAGCATAATAATACTTGTGAGAGACATATAGGACAACATCATTTCCTCTTTAGTCACATTACCCATAACATTATGTGATCAATTATTTGGACAACGATTTAAAAGTCAATAATTGTAGAGCTTGTATCGCAACTCAGTCATAAACACATAAATCATTAGTGTTGTGTTTCTATCATAGTCACACAAGGGGTACCACCTATTAGTATATTATTAAATATAAATAAATAATAAGGCGTTGCAACCATTTGCAAGCAGTTACCCTACGTTCCGCTTTTGGGCGTCAACACACCCATCATGTATTCCTTCAAATAAACCCATCACTTATAGGGGCTTCTGGACTTACTTCGTGGATTCTTCTAAGGTTGACATCAATGACAACCAATTTTCGAACAATCTCCCCCTTTGAAAATGATGGCAACACTCGTACTCCCCCTCTGATCCTTACTCCCCTTGTCTTCATGCTTCGTCCCCATGTCTTCATGCTTCTAACTTTCTCTCCCCCTTTGACATCAATGTCAAAGTGTAATTTTCTTGATAGTATACCTTCTTTAACAATCTGTCTTCCTCTTTCTTCTTTTCTTCTAATCTTTCTCTCCCCTTATCTTCTTTGCAATATGTCATGTAGATCAATGTGGGGCTTCTTGTAACAGGATATTTGTGATGGTTGACTCTCAGGTGACCCAAAGGAGTAAAAGAAACTCATAGGATTGGCTCAGTGCAGAGGTTCAGCGGATTAAAATGTGTGCAAAGACAAAGTGTTTTGTTCAAGGGAAACTATAAGGGCTACTGGTAGTGTTCTCAAAAATTGCTTGGCTTGCTTCTTTCAATTTTCCCCCATCCAGATAGACGATTACCTCTTTTTAATTTAACGAGCTCGAGGAGGGTAACACATGCTCGATATGACTCACCTTCAGTAAGTCCCTCTTTATTTTTTTAGTGAACTAGAAGAAGTAAGGGTTCAGTTTCGTATGGGCCCTTCAATGTATGATTGTTTAACGAGTCCAGAGAAGGTAAACTCAGTGGTTTTTCATATTTAGAGAGTTTGAAAACAACTTAAACACGACTCCAATGTTGTCCTTTTTTCATAATGTTAGTCTCGCGAGGCCAAAAAAGAGATAAATTATCACTCGAAAGACGCCCTTTCAAACCTTTTAACGAGTGGGAAAGGAAGCAATATCACTCGACAATCTTTTCATGCTTAGAGAGTCTGAAAAGAGCTTAAAGATGACTCCAAGGGGTTCCTTTTTCGTATATCCATGTGGGTCCAAAAAAGAGATAAAAGTTTACCCGATTGCATTCTCATGTATTTACGAGCACGAGAAAGATCAAAGACTAAGCTCGGTATGCCCCCATCTTGAAAGTTGGGGAATTAACTCCAGAATGATCATCAAAGGCTGGAGATATGCCCTCCAAGCTTCAATTCATGCACTGACTTTGAGGTTGTCTCCAATTTCTCTACTAGATGGAGAAAAAGGATAAGGGTGGATGATATGAAGGTTCAAGAGAGGTGACTATTTCATTTTTTAACGAGCTTGACACAGAAAAAGAACTATGCTCAGGGCTCTGGGTTCAATCCCCCAGATTGTTGTTTCATTTTTTAATGAGCTTTCTATAGAGAGGAAAACTATGCTCAAAACTTTTGTTTCATTTTTTAATGAGCTTGCTACAGAGAAGAGAAAACTGTGCTCGTGACCTCTATTTCATTTTTTAACGATCTTGCTACAGAGAAGAGAAACTGTGCTCGTGACCTCTGTTTCATTTTTTAACGATATTTCTACAGAGAAGAGAAACTATGCTCGTGGACTCTTCTTGATCATGGCTTCCAAGAGAATAACGCTCTGGAAGAACACCATGTCAAGGGACAAAACTTGTCATGGCTTCCAAGAGATCT
Organism: Picea engelmannii; assembly: GCA_009831015.1. Lineage (NCBI taxonomy): Eukaryota > Viridiplantae > Streptophyta > Pinopsida > Pinales > Pinaceae > Picea > Picea engelmannii. The sequence goes on from ML816906.1 coordinate 78,204, forward strand.
TCGATGGATGGAAGAAAAACACTCTAGAAGGAACACATGGCGAGGGCTGCGACAGGGGTAAGGAGATCAGGCTCCAGTATCCCTACCGAAGAGATCACCATGTCAACGATCGGATCCAAATCATCGGAAGTCGAAGGCATGGGAGACGACAGAAAATCGACATCAAGAGGGGAGATAGAGTGTATATCTTCCTAAATTTCTTCATGAGGGGGAAGAAAAGAAGATCGATGATGGTTATCATCCCGAGGTAGCTCGTCAATGCTCAACATTTCCATAATATATTCATCCGAGGGAAAAATTGGGGAAATGTAGTCGATCGTAGACGACGAGGAACTTAACTGGGATGGCATCGAGTAACTATCGAGTGCCAATAAATGTTGGTCATCTGACGAGGGAGAATCGGATTGGATAGAAACGTATGATGTTTCGGCTGGACTAAGTGGCATGGTGTCACCTAATGCATCGAATTCCAACAGACTAGGTACAATCCAAGGGTCAGATGATTCCAAAGATTGATAAGCCATGGTCGAAATCATATCGACAGTGGCAATATGATGTGTAGTTGGTGGAAGTGGTGTAGGGAAGGTACCCATAAGGCTAGAATATTTCAGGAAGCCAACACTAATGCTTTCATACGTGATCTTGTGGTCTCCCAAGAAAGGAATTTTGTTGGTAACAGGAGCACGAGCGTCAGTTGTGCAGAAATCTAATTGATCAATAGTGACAATTTTTCCCTGATGAGGGAATTGTACACATTGAAAGACCGACAAGGTAATGGTAGTCATAGCATAAAACCAACTTCTTCCAAGTAACAAGTTGTAATCAAGGGGAGCATCAACCACCTGGACATCAATAGTGACAGTTTTGCCACCCAATTGGATGGGCAGGGACTATAAAATCATACAGAGTACCAGATTGGAGAAGCATTTGGAAGAAAATCATACAGAGTACCAGATTGTGAATAAACCAAATCTAAGTATTGAGCCCGAGCAATGGTTTATTCCTTGATGACCGTGCCACCCATAGCGACATCACGAGCGATCGGGGGTAAAAGTGATTTAGTAAACCATTCCGCCAATAATATGTCAGGAATGATTACCTTGATCATCCTTCGTTGTCGTCTCCACTCATGAATATGGTCAGAAATATGCACGAAGTCAGTTTGACGAAGGGAGGTCAAGAGTTCAGTACCCATATCGTAGCGAATAGGTAGTTGAATGTGCATGAGGAAAGATATGGCAAGGGAATTGAAATCATGAAAAGAAGCACGTGGTAGTTCGATGTACCACTTTGTTGTTGAGACCGTAAGTGTTCGCTAGAAAAGATGCAAATGGATAGAATCATCCATGAGGGAGTTTTATGAACACCACAAATGGAAAGTCATCACATGGTTATTTGGATCTTCTCAAGATTTTCCATCAAATTTCGGAATATCAGAAGGAAGTTTAGCTGGAATAACTGACCAAACCAGTGAATGAAAAATAGGATCATTAGTTAACTGAGACAAGTCTAGGAGATCCAGGGTCGCAAGGAAAGGTAGTTGTCAGTTAATTTGTGGATGATACTGGTGTGGTATAGGAACACCAGTAGGACCATAAACTGGGTTAGGTGGATAGTTGTAACCATTAGGTCCTCCTACATATGATTGTTGTTGACCAGGATAAACAGGATTCGATGATGGTTGAGAAATATTTGCATAACCCGGTGGGTTCTGAGCATTATAAGCCGGGTGATTTGCCTGCCCATAAGGAGGATAAACATTGTGCCCTTGAGGAGGGTAAGGAGTAGAACCCGTAGGCAGATACACATTAGGCCCATGGGGAGTATAAGGTTGTTGTCCTTTAGGACTCCAGGTGGTGTTTGGGACGCCCGGATAAGGTTGTCCATAAGATGGTCTAGAAGGAACAGGATTTGATACTCCTTGTGGGTTATGATATGAGTGCCCCCCAACATGGGGTTGGGTAAATGTGCCTCTGGAAGATACTCCCCAGGATTTTGAAGGGTTTCCTGTAGACGAAGGTTTCCCCCCTGCCAGCGATGGATTAACGACCGGGGTATGACCGGCAAAGGGAGGTTGCCCTCTGGGAATAACATGAAAAGGGGGTTGGCCCCCGGGAGGAGTAGGACCGCCATAGGATGGTGGTCTTCCAGGAGGGATAGGTCCGCTAGATGGTGGTTTCCCTCTATTCAGTTGTATTTGGATAGCAAGGGTCTGCATTCTCGGGTGAAAATATGTCCCAGTAGGATCGTGTGGAACATGTGGAGTTATAGAGTGAAAGTTTGTAAAAGTGGGGGTATGGATTGAAGTGCCTTGGGAATGAGTAGAGGTGATGAGTCCAGCATTAGGATAGACTTGTGCTGACGCAACAGTAGGGTTAATGACCTAATCAATGGGGTGATTCATAGTTTGACCAGATGGCCCACTTTCAACAAGAGGGTCATGAGGATTAAAGGGTTGTCGAAAGGATTCAAAATGCTCATAGAGATCACGTCCTGATGAAGTTCTCCATACAGAACAATGAAGTGTGGTATTTGTATCTACTGCAGTGGTAGGACGAACAAGAGTCCTATACTCATCACCAAAGGTTGGTTCCATGGATCCCATATATGTGTCGGTAAAAGCTCTCGCATGTAACTATGGGACCTCTTCGTCTATGACATTCCCAGGGGATTCTAAACGAAGAAAAAGTGGTTCGAGAGGAATGGTCGACACAGATGTTCGAGGAGTGGGATTCTCAATTGTAACCAAAGTGCCTTCTTGATTGTATAACGGAGGAGCAACAACACTCTCAACGTCGGATTGATTTTCTACCTCTCCACGGTAGTTGTCTTCTGGAGGGTTAGGAGGTAAGGGTTGGTAGCCTTCCGGAGGTAGCCCTTGCATCCTACGTGATCAGTGAAGACCTTTATCGTCTATAGGCTCAATTTTGGAGAATAATAGTACACGCTGAAAATCTAACGCCAACTAACGAAAAGAAACAGCATACACTAATAAAATCTAGGAATCAAAACCAAGCAAACAAAACTTCTCTCGATGATCGTACTAGTTGGTGATGAAATCCAACGTCATGTGATCAAGTCAAGAAGGGGCTAGGATATGGTGGAATAGTTACAATGGCGACCTTCTTAACGAACTTTCACCTTGGTGCAAGCTTCCACGCAGTAATTGTGGATTTACCCTCCAAGGAGCCTAAGTGAGTTTGACCAATGTATGTTCCAGGTACAGTGAGACTTCCCTTCACCGTTACCTCGTGTAAGTACCTAAGGATTATGTCAACTAAGGACACCAACTCGAATTCATCCCCTGGGCGAGTACATTCGACAATCCAATCCAAACGTATGGGCAGGATAACAAGTCTGAAATCAACTCGAGAGACTCCCACACATAATCGTGGGTATACCCTCAAGTAACCCCCAATATATGATCTGACCACTACAAACAGTTGAACCATTAAGGGATAATCTCTGTAACTTAGCCGAATGTGACCTCGTGCGTAACCCCTGTGTGAGAGGGGGATCCCAAAAAGCCTATAAAACAATTGGATTTGCTCTCCCTATCGCAAGATGCTAATGTTTGTTCTGAAAACTTTGGAGAGATGTACTCATAGCCTAATCCAAAGTGTTAATCCTAGTCTAATGTTGGTGGAAGATCCTAAAAACAAAACGTTCTAGATAATTTTAATTAGCGATGATTTTAAGGTTGTTCTTTACTCAAAGGGTGTATGATAATGAAACTAATGGTATGATGACTCAATTCCCAAAAAAATGCACAAGAATATGATAAGAAGTCGTTTCTTTTGATGAATGGTTATTTAAGGGAAGGAGAAAAGTTGTTTTCACTATCAAACACTAAAATGCAATGTCCTCATATAGTTGTTTCTCAATCAAATCCAATGCAATGCTAAAAATTTCAGAAATACCTTCTAATATCCAAACCAATCACTAAAATATGTCCTTTTGCTTATATGTGAATGATAATCAGATGTAATACTTCTAATGTCAATCAACCTTCAGGATTAAACAATTAGAAGCAAACCTCACATAAAACAAAAAAAAACACACTCTCGTCATGAAATAGACAAGAAGGACAAAGATAACCAAATTTGCAAAGAAGAACCAAAAAACCTCAAACAAAAGAGAAATGTTGGAAAATTGACCCCAAATATCAAATGAAAAGGTTCACAAACCTTTTGATTTCCTCACAAAAGTTTCCACTCAGTCAGATAAAGGAGAAGAAAACAACAAGTTAACTCTAGATCAGCAAAGACAAAGAGTGACTTCAAGGCAAGGAAAGAAAATGTCAAATTCCCAAACAAGAAGAGATCAATCCTTAGAAAACAAAGTATTGAAGTCCAATACCAAGATGGACTGAGAGTATGAGACCCTAAGCAATTGCCAAAACTAAGAAATAGCTTCAGAAGATGAAAATTCTGGAGAATTTCTCACAAAAATGGGGTAGCGCTCTGGTGTAAGGGGCACCAGAGCATTCTAGCACTCTGTGTAAGGCTAAAGGGGAGTTCTAGCGCTCTGATAGCAACATAGGGGGAGCGCTCTGCTCCAAAAACTCAAAAAAATGCCCAGAAACTCAAAAAATCAAAGAAATTCAGTCAATCAAGGTGATCATGATGAAATAAAGAGGCAATCAAACAAATCTAAGAAACAAAATGATAATATGGAGAAGGTCAAATGAGTGGGCAAAGGGATAAAATAAGATCTGTGAAAGGAAACAAAATCAGAGCTCCTCCCCAGTGGAGTCGCCAATTTCTATTGTAGGTGAATCCCCCTATGGATAGGTGGATTCCCTCTTGGTCTCTAGACTCCTAAGGCCAAGATAGAAAAGTGCTTAACATGGACAATGACTTCCTTTTATATCTAATAAAACTAATAAATGAAAGAGAAGGAGAAAGATATGTACCTTATTAGCGACATTTGTCCTTTCAAAGTCTTGACTGAGCTTCGATCCTGAGCTCCCTGATAGGTCCTGTAGAACAAACAAAGATACAATGGACTTCCTACTCTACTGAGATTAGCTCAAATATAGATCCATCTACTACAGACAAACTTATATGGAACAAGCATAAGTTTGAAAGAAACAGGCCAAGTATTGATTATTAATGAGAACAAGTAAAAGTACATACAATCCTTTGAATGAAGGTGTAGCAGCTTCTTCCAGTTCTCCTTGTCCAACCCCTTTGCTCAAGTAATCTACATCGATTTCTTTTATGACATCTCACTCATGAAATCATAAGTTTCACATCTCCATCTTTTCCACATACCTTTCACCATGAGAAGGCCTCCTTATATAACCTTGGAGAGGTCCAACCACTTGAGAGGTCTTTGGGATAGTTGAGGATTCCTCTGCTTCAGTTCAGGATCTTCCCTAAGATCATGCCTTGACCATCTATTCGAATCCAACCACCTTTGGGAATTGAGGGATTCTTCCCTAATTTGCCTCAACAAACCCAAAACTTGCTCAGAAAAGGGTAGTGCTCCCCCAAAAGGGTGCAAAGGGCACTCAAACACTCCCCCAAAGAGGCTCAGGAAGCGCAAGCACTCCCTGACAGTGGGTAGGGGAGCGCTCCTCTCCAAAATCCATTTTTTAGTAGTTCTTTCACTGGCAAAAGGTTTGTACTCTTTGTCAAGTGACTTCTCTTCTTCAAAACTAGTCTTTGGGGTGTCTTAAGTGTCTTTGTGACGTCGTTAGAGGCACGACATGGGCAAGATGGCAATATGATGTTTATGACACTTGCAACACTTGTGTTCAAGATGCGACACTTGTGGAAAATATGTGACACTTATAACACTTGTAATGACAACACTTGTGACACTATTGAAGTGAGTAATTTTGATGTGTAACAGTTGTGTTGATTTTCCTCTCTCTTCGACACTCTTTTTGGGATTGGCATTTGCATCTTCTTTGCATGAGGCCTCACCAATGTATCCAAGACCTTCTTTATTAAAGGGTGACCTTTGATAGCTGAGAATATCTTCTAGTACTTGAGTGCTCTTAAAGTTCTTGTTGAGCTTGTCAACTTCAACTCTCAATGAGACAACTTCTTCTTCAAGATTCTCACAAATTCTTCTTTCTTCATCATCTAGATTTTCATTACATCTTTCGTTCTCTTTGCTTCTTCCAGTTGGGTTTTCAAGGAGATGATTTCTTCCTTGAGTCTTCTTTCTTGTTGACTAAATTATGCTTCAAGATTTTTTAAGTCCTCGGATCTTTCCTTAAGATGACTTGTCAAAAAAAAATTTCTCTTCTTTGCTTCCTTTCTTAGTGATACCATTTCGACTTCCAAACATTGTTTTTCTTCCAACTGATTTTTTAGTGTTTCTTCAATCCTTTTGGATTCTTCTAACTGGACCTTTAGATTTTTAATAATATGTTGGATTTATTCATAGTTTTTGTTTGGATTTTGAGAACCTTCCTTTAGCTTGATCAATTCTTCCTCAAGGGACTTCTTTTTCTTCCTTTCCCTTTTTAGCTCACTCAAAGATTTAATCAGTTCTACCTTAAGATCCACTTATCCTTCTTTATAACATTCTTCGTCATGATCTATCATACCATTTCCAATTTCCTCTTCTAGATCTGTCTGACATGATGAGCTTCCTTCTGCTTGTTTTGTCTCATCATCTTCTTTATCTTGATCAACATGCTCTCACTCTGTGGTTGTAAGACAAGATTCCTTATAGTAGATATTATGTAGCTTATCCCAAATCTCTTTGGTTGATGAACATTTTCCCATTTTTACTTTTATTGAATCAGGTAATCCATCCATGATGGAATCCATTGCTATTTTGTTGTTCCTTTTTAATTCTTTCTTGTCTACAGTCTTCAGAGGTATCTTTGAAGTAGTGTATCTTGTAACAATTGATTGTCAAATGTCAAACGCATGTGTCTGTAAAAATACGTTCATCCTATGGCTCCATATTTCATAGTTCTAACCATCAAACACTGGTGTTCCATTATCTATGCACTCCATGAACAGTAGAGTTCCATTATCTGTGCACTCCATGATCTACCTTTTAGTGGTTAGACTGTTTCTGAAGGACCTTCTTTGATTCCAATTGTTGGAATATTCACCAATACTGAGAGGGGGGGTTGAATCAGTATTGAGCACTTTTTACCATTATTAACATAACATGAGTAAACATTAGCAATTAATAGTACCATTCAACAATGCATCACATCATACATAGTGCACAAGATATTTTCATATGGAAACCAAAATGGGAGAAAACCACGGAACACTTTTCTTATATCATGTCAAGAATCACATTCATAGTAAGCACCAACTTTCAATATTCTCTAGCACCAACTAGAAGGAGGCACCAACCCCATGTTTAGAGGCTCCAACCTAAAGGAAGCTACAACTCCCTAGATTCTTCAGCGCCAACTGGAAGGTGGCTCCAACCTGAAGGAAGCTATGACTCTTTGTATTCTCCAGCTCCAAATGGAAGGAGGCTCCAACCCCCTAGTTTACAAGCTCCAACCTGAAGGAATCTATGACTCCCTATATTTTCCAACTCTAACCGGAAGGAGGCTACAACCCCCTCGTTTACAAGCTCCAACCTGAAGAAAGCTATAACTCCTTGTATTCTCCAACTCCAATTGAAAGGAGGCTACAACCCTCTAGTTTAAAGGCTCCAACCTGAAGGAGGCTAATAATCTGTGTATTCTCCAGCTCCAACTGGAAGGAGAATCCAACCCCCTTTCCTTGCCCCTTCCTTCCTCCCTGAAATGTAAATGGAGACTCAACCTATCACTGAAATTGTTACTGATAATTAACCTATCATTGTCACTGATAATCAACTTGTCACTATCACTGATAATCAACCTGTCACTATCACCAATAATCAACCTGTCACTGATAATCAACCTATCACTTTCACTTATACATCACCATCATCAAAAATATCTCCACTACAATCGATACATCATCATCATCGTCAAAATAGGATACACCATAACTTATACATCATCATCATCAAAAATTGGATACACCATAACTATTACATCATCATCATCAAAAATTGGATACACCATAACTGATACATCAACATCATCAGCTTGGGTCCACTTAGAAATTAGATCCACATAAAGATCCTAGGTCCACATATAAACCCCAACATCACTTCTTAAATTTATCTTGAACACCTATTTAGTTTTTTATTAGTCACAAACCCTAACTTTCAACAAGTATAACTTCGTACATGTAATGAATCAAGGTCTAAAACTTGTACCCAATATTCTTTGATATATTCTCTAAAATCCTCCAAGTTTTTCTCCTTGAATCATCCCTGAAAAAGAGTTATAGCAAAAATGGTGGACCTTCCTGAATTATGTCCTATTCTGGAGAGCAAACTTGTACATCATGTCACACACTCAATATTTGATATTTGATTATGAAACTCACAGACAAGATACTACAGACTATACTATTTCCAATGCAATTGGTCTCACATAATTTGGATCCTCTATGAAGACGTTATGATGGTTTTACACAGAAGACATGTTTGAGACTAGTTACAGGACTAATAAAAAATCGTATCTTCCACAGAGTGTATCTCCAAAAGTACAACGACCCAGAAGTTGAAATTTGTACCACATGTACCTTGATATTTCTTCTCAATAGTCTCAAAGTTTTTCTATCTGAATCATTATAGAAAAAAACATTATAACGAAAATGGAAAGATGACCCTTAAAAAACATACCTTAGAACACATCATCACAAGACTTCATCTTCCCTTAGAATTTCTCCCTTCTTCACTTCATATTCCCTCTGAAATTCACTGCCAAGATTGTCCTAAGCGATCACAAGATTAAATGATGAAAATGAGAGCTTATTAATGTGTATTTATAATTTTCCAAGTACCTCATTTCCTTGACATTAGGGCTGACTTGTAACTTCTTGTTTGCAACAAATTTTTCTCCTTCACTTGACTTTAGGACCGACTTATAACTTCTTGACCTTATATATGGGGCTTCTTGACCATATTTCAAGGTTTCATCTTTAAGAGGGCATAAATCCTTAACCGTGAGGAACCACATGGCGTGTCACTCATCGTTGGAGACAGCTTGATGAGAACTATCAATCAATGGATGTTTTGCATGCATTTGCAATGTCCTTCATACACTTCTTGTTCAATCAACTTCAGGCTTCATGACCACACCTCTATGGCTTCTTAACCACTTAACCATATTTCTAGGGCTTCTTGTAGGCTTCTTCAAAGTGTCTTCCCATGAGGGCCATGCTTAAAGCTATGCCATAAGGGGGCCACTTTAGAGACTTGCTCAAATACACCCATCACTCATTCCTTCAAATAAACCCATCACTTATAGGGGCTTCTGGACTTGCTTTGGGGATTATTCCAAGGTTGACTAGGGATGACATCAATGACAATCAATTTTCCAACATATTTGAGTCTGAATTCTTGATTTCCTTTCAAGTACCTTAGAACTCTCCTTACAACACATCAATGTCCTTCGCAAGGTTTTCACATGAACCTGGAAAGAATCTCAATTGCAAATAAAATATCTATTCTGGTAGTAGTAAGGTGGATAAGACTCCCCACAAGTTTTCTATATTTAGCTGCATCATTAAATCCATTCCCTTGTTTTGATGTTAGCTTCATATTTTATACCATTGGAGTAGAGAGAGGATTGTGTTGGATTACTAAGAGGGGGGTGAATCAGTAATGAGCAATTTTAGTACTTTTAACCACAGTATATTCTTCAACAATATTCATATGTTCATCATTGGTATTCAATATATCATCAGCAGTATAATCATAAACAACATCACATCACAATAGATACACAATACACCATAATTTACGTGGAAACCCAAATGGGAGAAAACCATTGAATGTGTTTCTTATATATCAAAAGAATATATTCATTGGAAGTACCAACTTTTGATTCTCCAACTACAAATGGAAGGAGGGTCCAACCCCCTGGTCTCAGACTCCAACCTGAAGGAAGCTACAACTCCCTGAATTCTCTGGCTCCAACCAGAAGGAGGCTACTACCCCCTGAGTTCTTCAGCTCCAACTGAAAGGTGGCTATAACCACCTATCCTTGCCCCGTCCAACCGCCCTGAAGTATAAATGTAGACCAACTATCGCTATCACAAACTCTGCCACTGTCACTCTGTCTCTTTCTCTGTCACTGTCACTATCTCATCAACTTGTATCTTCTCATCAACCAACTAACACATGTACCATACCATGCATCAATTGTATACCAATATACACACTATCTCATGCATCAATCATGAACCAAAGATACATCAATAAAGAATAGTGAATCATGAACTAGAGCATCAACCATGTGTAACATGTACCATATACCATACCATCAACCATATGCAGATCTAAACCATATCATCAATGAAGTATCTCAAAGAACCAATGCATGTCCCTCATGCATATGCCACCATACAACATGAATATGCCTCAACCATGTACAATCAACTCAAAGATATGAACTATAAGAACCATGTCATATATTGAACCAGATATAAGAGTGTTCCTCACCCAGCCAAGCAACCAATATATACCATATCCAAGTACCAAACCAACCATACCAAGTATTCCCCGAGAATACACCAAATAATGACAAGAAGTAACCATAAAAACAAGTATACAACCATACCAATACATCTGAAGCTGACCTGAAATAGTAATATGTTGACCTGTAACCTTCCTTCCAGAATCTAGGGACCTGGTACCAACATCTACTCAAATTTTCATGAGATTTTCACATGTAAGTGACTTTGTCCTCTACAGCCTGTGTATATACATTTGTTTTTTCACTTCAACTCACGTACATACCCTCCCTTACTGACCTGCAACTCGTGTATACCTCAGAACTAGGGTTTTGCTGTAACTCCGAGTTTTTCACCGTCGACCCTTCTTTGTTACCTCAGAACATGATGCTACAACCTTAGCAAAAGATCACTATATCACAAGAAGGATAAGCAATGAATAAGTGTGTGAGTGTACTTGTGAATGACTCCTTGAGGTGCTTATATACTTGTGCTAGGTAACTCCTCTCCTTAATTTAGGGTTTCTATGGTTTTCTTGCTGTAACAAATTTACCCTTTTATTAAGGATTTGTATAAAACTAGGGGCTTCTTGACCACTTCTTTGGGGCTTACAACTTCACAAAGTCATATATCCCTATCCGTGAGGAACTACCTGGCATTCCACATATCATCAGAAATGGAATGACGAGTACTATCCATCTATGAGTGTCTTGCTTGCGTTTACTTATCCATCATGTCCATATTTCTCATTCAACTTCGGGTACCAAAACCACACCATCGGGGCTTCTTCAAGGGTTGACATCAATGACAACCAAACTATCAACAAATTACAATCAACCATGCCAAATTTGTTCAACAATTCTCCAAAATACTTATTTTGGGAGATGAATGCATGATTTGGATTCTTAGTTACTTCAATACCCAAGTAGTATTGAATATGACCCATGTATGGCATCTCAAAACCCTTCTTCAATTATTTCTTTATGGATGCAATATATCCTTCATTGTTCCTTGTTATCAAAACATCATCTACATACACCATAATATATACAATAGTTTCTTCAACTTTATTGACAAACAAAGTTGTATCATCGAGATTAAAAATTTTGAAATTGATCTTCAAAATATGTTCGATTAACTTTTTATACCATGTGCAAGTTGATTGCTTTAGGCCATACAAATACTTGATGAGCTTTCATACCTTATGTGATTGACCCTTCACAACAAATCCTTCTAGTTGAGACATGCAGACATTCTCTCTCAAATCTCCATTCAACAAGGTTGTCTTCACTTCCATGTGATGAATCTTCCACCTATTCTATGCTACCAAAGCCAATAATGCATGAATGGTAGCCCATTTTGTTGTGGGGCCAAAATTATCCTCATAGTATATGCCTTATTTTTGTGCATACCCTTTCGCCACAAGCCTCGCCTTATGCTTGTCAAGTGGTCCATCTGATTTGTACTTATTCTTGTAGACCCACCTACATCCAATTGGTTTGGTTACAAATGGAGGATCCACCAACTTCCATGTCCCATTCTTGATGAGAGAATCGTACTCCTTATGCATGGATTCTTTCCACTCATCATGAGAAGCATCTTATTCAAAGGAAGTTGGTTCAATGCTAGTAGATAAATTCAATTCACAATTAAATGAAACATACATATCATTTACATAACCTAAATGTAAATTATCTACATCACCTTCATCATCTTGTCTTGTTGAGATTTTGGTTTCTTTCTTTCCAACCTCATTAGGAGGAACACTTTCAAATGTCTTCATGAGCCACTTTAGACCTTTCTATGATGGTCCAAGTTTCTCCATTGATTGAGATGATCCTGCATTCCCATCAAGGTTCAGCATTTCAATCCTCTCTATCACATCGTCCAATTGAAATCCCCACTCTGATGAAGTGGTTGGATATTCTTCATGAGGGGGAAATGTCACTTTAAAAGGATATTCCATATATTGATCCAAGATAGGGAATCCCCCTTCAAGATGTGTAATCTTGTCATCAAACTCCTGATATGTCTTTGCATGGGTGAATCTATCCAGATGATTGAGTTGTTGTTCAACAAAATTGTCATTCTTAGTGGATTCAAGAAAAAACACATCTCTGGAAATAATGAACTTTTTTTTTACCTCCGCATATAGGTGATATGCCTTGGTGCTATTTGAGTACCACAAGAAGATTCACTTTCGACTCCTTGCACCTAGTTTATTTATTTTCTCCTTTCGAATTAAGGCATGGAAGGTGGAACCAAAACCCTAAGATTCCTCACTGAATGAATGCACCCATACCACATATCACAAGGAATCTTGTTCCCAAGAGCATGATATGGACTTCAATTCTTCACATACACTACACACATAACTGCATAAGCACAAAACATCAACTTCACATTCTTGAAAAATAGCATTGAACGTACCATATTCAATATTGTCTAGTTCATTATTTTTCCTACACCATTATGTTGAGGATTATATGGAATAGTCATTTGATTTTTTATTCCATGTTGAAGAAGATAGCTTTCAAACTCATTAGAAGTATTTTCCCCTCTATTATCAATACGAAAAGTGTTAATACTAGATTGTGCTTCATTTTCAATCATACATGAAATATTTTAAATGTTTCAAATGCTTGAGACTTATGTTTTCACAAATAAACCTAACACATCTTGGTATTCATCATTAAAAGTAATGATATATTTATTACCAAAAGTGGATGGAATAGTCATGGGGCCACACAAATCATAGTGTATCAATTCTAGCTTTCTACATGCTCTCGAAGTGGAATCATGAAAAGGTTGCTTGTTGTGTTTCCAAAGGATACAAATCTCACATTGCTTCAAATTCCTTGGAATGGTAGGAAAACCAAAAACCCCATTTCTCTTCAGCATATAAATGCTATCATATTTGATGTGCCAAAATCTAGCATGCCACAAAATACTGGAAGACAATGTACCTTCATCATAGTGAGAATATGTGCAGAATTATGTGTCCATGCAGATGTTCATTTCAGTGTAAACAATTTGTCATCCTCCCATCCTTTCATGATGACCATGTTGTCAAAATACCTCCTTACTTCAAAATTTTCATCAAACATGTAAATGGAATGGATTTGTTGTTGAATGTGCACAAGAGACAACAAGTTCCTTCACAAATCAAGAAGATAAAGAACATCATGAAAAATAAAATTTGGGAATCCATGCAATTTGAGCCCAGTAATGTTAATCCCTACAGGTTTGAGGCTAGATATATCTGCAAAGTACACAACACCCTCTACATTGTCATCCAATCCTACAAAAAACAATATCTGGAACATCATGTGACAAGTAGCACCAATGTCAAGTAACCAAGCATCTCTCCAAGAATCAAATGAAGCTTTGAACAAAACTTCATTTATGTCAATATTACTGTGATAAACACCAAAATGAGTGGATTCAAGAGCTTTACCCTTGTCTTATTTTTGTTCCTTATT
>ML816907.1:17227-36628 GCA_009831015.1 Picea engelmannii
TGACCTGTGACATAAATTTAAGAGATCAAAAAGAAAAGATATAATAAGAGTTGCGTATGCCCAGGGGGTGGCGTATGCAGAGCGGGATAGCCCAGAAATCCCGAGACGATAAAATATTAAAGGGGGACGCAGGACGAAGGACGAGAGGGGAGGTTGTGGAGTAATTGTGTGAGTTGGCAGGGAGGAAGAAGGGACGGGAAGATGGGGATGTGCGCACCATTCGGCGGGGGATGGATGTTGCGGACTGTATTGCTGAGCCAGTTGTATTGGCCGAGCGCCATTGCATTGTGCCGTGAGCAGAATTTCTATGCACTGTGGTATTTGTTGTGCACTGTGGTATTGGCTGTGAGCCTGTTGTATTCTCTGTGGACTGTTGGCTTGCTGAGAGCAAGGAACAGAGTGTTCTGGACTGTGGATTTTGATCAGGGGAGGCACCGAGTTGCTGGAGGTTTTGGGCACGGAGGGCCAGGATATCCGTAGATATCTTGGAGCTAGGTAGTTTTCCCAGTTGGCAGGGAGGACAATAGTTTTGGGCAGTTATTTGCTTGTTTGTGGCAGGGTTGATCTGTGTAGCAGCAGGCAGCAGGAAAGCAACAACAATTAGCATCAGAACCAGGTACTTTGTTAAGTTATGTATTTATTTCTTTCTGTCATGAAATCAGTATTTATTGATAAATCTAAGTTATTCAAGTTGTTGTTATGAGAATCACTATTATGCTAAGAAGATATTGTTTCAGTTTACCAAATAAATCGTTTATGAATCTTAATGATGTTTAGAAGTATATGGGCATTACATGGTGAGATACCAAGGTCAAAATTGACACTTGATACTTGCATTGAGAAAGTTGACACAGAGAGGGTTGGATCACAAAGGAATGTGATTCAAGAAGATATTGGATAGGTGGAGAAGGACTTCCATCTAGAGATTAGGTCAAGGAGAAGAGAGAATAGAGGTTGCCAGAAGTGGATTTTAGCAAAGAGAATCCACATGAAAGTGTTGCATCGTATATATATTTTCGTATAGTATTTCCATAGGTGTACACGGGTTCCAGTGGAGACATGCATGTATACATAGGCACACTTAAGGATAGGCGCATACATCTCGAAAAGCATGTAGATCTGGGTCGTACAACAAATCAAACTTTTCTAGGTTTGTCTGCAATTGTATTTCTCTCAGCGGGCCACTATCCCTGTTACGGGAGTCCTAATTTTAGCATAATAAAATCATTCTCAACACTGGTTTTCCCTCCCGGGTTTTTCCTGGGGTATCTACCCAAAAATATTGGTGTTCATGTGTGCATGATTTGGTTTCCGTTTTTCTTCCGCTAGATTTATTGAGTTGAATATTTCAGTAGTGTATTTTTGTTTTATGAGCTGCTAATCTGATTTGAAATAAAGAAATCACTAGTTAACAAGACACCTAGCTGTTGGAGTAAGGGGATTTCAACAAATGAGACGATGATGTTGGCAAGTTTTGTCACCCTTTTGACAAGCACCAATGTTTCCATGGCTCACACAGTTGTCATCATCTTTGATACAAGAGGAAAAGAGCCACTGATATAATCTATAGAATTTTCAAATGAGTTAGTTTGAAAATCGAAATTATTCAAATTGTAATCATCATGCAATTGTAATATAATATCGGTGTGACCACTTCTTTTTCAAAGAAAAGATTCTTGGACCATGTTAATCAATATCTCCAACACCTTCCATAACCATCATATTATCCTCCTTTTTACAAGCTTGTGTAAGAAACTCCCATCCTTTAAATATTACAAAAGAACATAAAATTAAAAGTAATATTCCAGTGCTAGGAAATATATATAATGTTCTTGTATTAAAGAAAATAAAATATCTAGATGAATTGTAAAAGGGTGAACCTTCTTCACTCTTTTTTTTGAATTTGGTCAAATCGTATGAAATATATGGACCAAACTTGATATGTGCATCTCAATGAATTTTTCTCATCTCAATTAGTTGTCCATGATCTCTATAACACATGGTGTGGCCAAGATAATGTCATGTTAGATTTTATGGTTTTTAACCGACCAAAAGAATTGAATGCGTCTGATATATATTTATTTACCCATGGTTCAAAATGCACGACTTTGATTACAGGAGCTTGTCTAAGTCCCGAAGGTCAACACAATTGGAAAAACCATATCAATGGACAACACCATGTTGGAAATCCCTTACTCTAGAACCTAGGTACCTTGTTATCTAGGGATTTCCTTGCTGCAAATCATATTAGTGGCTCAAAAAACAAAAATACACTACTGAAATATTTAACTTTAAACATGCAGTGGAAGCAAAAACTGGAAACCAAATCATGCACACATAAACACCAATATTTTTGGGTAGATACCCCTAGAAAAACCCCAGAGGGAAAACCAGTGCTGAGAATGATTTTATTATGCTAAAATCAGGGCTCCTGTAGTAGGGATAGTATCCCATCAAGAGAAATACAACTGTAGACAAACCTAGCAAGGCCTTACCTGTTGTATGAACTAGAACTGCATGCTTTTCAAGATATATGTGGCAATCCCTACTGTGCACCCACATGCACACGACTATCTCCACTAACACCCGCATACACGCATGAAAAACCTGTACAAAAATATATGTACAATGAAACTCTTCCTTGTGGGTTTGCCTGACTGAAACCCACCTGCGGAAACCTTTGTTCTCTCTTCTCCTTGATTTGATCTCTAGATGGAATTCCCTCTCCACCTATCCAAGATATTGAATCATAGTCCTTCGTGATCCAAATCTCTCTGTCCTCTTTAAATCTCTCTCGATCAACCTGACAAAGATGTCTCAAGTTTAAGAAAAAGTCCTTCTTTTCTTCTACACTCTCGAATAAATCCACACTAGCAAAAGTCCTTCTTTTCTATCTTTGTGTGAAATGTTTCTTCTCCTTTACCCTAGCCTTGCTTTTATAATCATGAGTTATAATCTATTTATAATCTCCAAAGTGATTGTTGGTTGAGATTAATTCTCACCTCACTTGAGATTTACATGCTAACATTACATCGTAATTACTTTTAGCACTTTCCTTAAATAACTCAATTAATTCAGTAATTAATTAATAAAAGCACTTTACTTCAATAATTCCTTTAACTAAAGTAAAGTTACCAAGATAGAAGGCTTTGGACGACTTCCATATGCTAGAAACCAAGCCTATGCATAAATACTTGTCTGATGTTACATGTAATAACAAACCACCCATAGACAAGCCAACCCTAGAGCCATGGATTTGTAGATCCATAGAGCCACACCCAACACATTTTTGGATTAGAGAAATATACTTTCAAACAATGGCCCAAGAGATGAGCCAAGCCAAGGATTAGATAAAATCTGTAATGGTGCCATCACAAAAAGAAAACATTGTACAATGATTGTGGGTGTGTGGGTGTTGATGTCTCTCTTTTACTAAGGAGTTGAGCCACAACCAAAATACCACAATGTATAACATGCAGGGGGAAACCCTATGAAGGAGTTGACGTTGGTAGGAAAGTGTTGGTGTAATCACATATCAAAAGAGGGCACATTGGTGATTGTGGTTGGATCTGGAACTATGCTCAGATCCATACATCAGAGCATGCAACCTAAATAAAATGTGAGCAAAAGCCAAGCCACCTAAAGTAAATAAATAAAATGGAGCCACAAAATGTTGGTCAATAATCAAAGGTCGAGGGCATAATCATAAACAATCTCCTCCACCAACAAACAACAACAAAGAGAAGGTACCCAAACCCAAGGTTGGATCAAAGAGCTATGATACCAATGATGTGGATTTAACCACTCATGAGCAGACTTCCACACAAGAGTGTGAAATAAAAATATTTTATTGGATTTTATTAATCCAAACACTAGCTTATATAGATTTACATTAAAAAAAACAACAAAACAAATATAGGAGAGAAATACTCACTAGATCCTAAGAAATAAAAACTAAGCACAATAATAGAGACAGTTGGAGAAATTATCTCAACTACCCCATGAGAATAGGAAACCAAAAGGCTTCGTCACAATAACCACAATAATAATCTCCTAATACAAATAATAATTTGAGATGTTAAATACATTTGCTAATCCCTAATACGGTAATTCCTATCACCTATAGATATTTAGAACTATTATCTCCTTGTCCAGCTTATGAGAGAAAATAATAGTGCCCAAACCTGAAGCATAAGACAAGACATCGATGTAATATAAAGAATGTGCCCACCACCTAGTAATCAATGCCCCATAATGGCCACAAACATCAACACAAGAGAAGTGCCAACCCACAAACACCTTTCCCAAGTCAAACATAATTTTCCTCCCATCTCCCATAGTTTCTTGCAACAAGAATATGTTTGGCGTGTAGTTTTCCACAAGATTTTTAAGGACAAGTTTTTTCCGAGGAACTACCCAATTCTTGACAATTAAGGGAGAGTTGAATCATTGAGCATCCTCAACGAGGGGATCAATCACTCTAATTACCCCTATAATTGAAGATTGTTTTCCAGACATATCCTCATTGCTAACCTTTTCTTGAGCCATAGATAAAAAATGCTTTCAACCCCAACTTGATATTTTTTCTTCTTTTCCACTATTCAAGGCTAACCCACCTTCAACATCACCACCTCCATCATCCATAGAACCCTTTCTAATTCTCAGATTATACCTTGAACCATAGATTATGCTACCATTCTTCCCTTTGAAACATCACTGGCCTTAGGAGAGATTTTGTTCACCTTTAAACCAAAATCCTCCATGAGATAATCCCTATTCCCATAACCAACCAAATAACTTAAGTAATATTGAGCATAATCCCATCCCCTTGGACCTCACCTTTGAACATTGTACACACCTAAACTCCATGAAATTTAAACCTCAACTAGTTCATATTCCAAAATTGAACCCCTTATTCACTAAGAAATCCAAATTCAAAGGAGTTAAGTCATTTAGGGATTTACCTAATACCTTTGGTGGATTCTCCAACAATGTAACGTAACATTCTCTAGCCCCGACTAAGGTCCATTACGTGCGGAAATACTCATAAAATTATTTTTTTTTGCTAACTAATCCTATAGCTTACCGACTACAGGAAAAAAATACAGTTTTAACCATTATCTAATGCATCTACAACACGCTGAAATAACACATGAATGCAACTAATAACTCATTACAACAACATATAAATCAATCTCATGCACAACAATAAAACTCATAATATAACACAAAAACAAGATAAAACACTTATCTTTTAAAAACGGTTGTGCAATCAACTACTTGGGATGGACCTTCCACCCAAACCTGGACTTGTTGTTCCAAATCTCAACAGCAAGTCACTCCCGAGATGGGGCTAGCAATCTAAAAAAGAGGGTGGTCTCTCACTATCCGCTCACAACTCAGAGAATCCTACAACCCAATGGTATTCTCCTACAACTATCTCGATTTTCCACCAGCTCTCTTCCTCTCGACTTGCCCAACCCAAGGAATGTACCCCTTCACTACTCTCAGTCCATCGGGTGTCCCATTTGTTTATCAGGGTCTCTCTAGCATAGGTAACCATGAATATCACTACTGAGAAACTCAAGGGAGCTCACTGCTAGGAAAACTACCAAGAAAACAACAACAAACACTTATTGTTACAGTGAAACTCACACAATAGTTCACTCTTCAGGCTTGAAAACTTGGCTCTTTAGTATTTTTTTCCAAATACCCTCCATAATTGACCCACCGTGGTTTCTCTAGCTCCCATGTTATTCTTCCATGCTCTCTGCTTGTTTTTCATGCCAAACATGACCGTCCAAAAACTGTTGTAACCACCCATACAAATTTCCTCTCTTTGGTTGCTTGCTTGACTTACACTCTTTCCCAAGCTAATTGTAGTCAACCCCCATGCTCCCAATAACTATGGGATGTGACTTCTCACACCCACTCTCTTACATGCATTCAATGATCTCTTTTGGGAACACTCAATAAAAAATTAGAAGGTTCATATACCAATAGTAATTTTAGGAAGTGGGTTGAATTAATAGGCATGGGTAATTCTCCCTTGGACCCCTCTCTTAGACATTCTCTTAGACCCTCCCCTCTCTTGTGGATTAATCAACGCCCATCTCTATCCATATCCCCCAACAACTGGCATCACATTTTATTTATTAAAATCCAGAAATACAATTCACATATACATCACTTGGTTGTGGCCACATTTCATATCTACATTATGCATTAATTAAATTGAGGATTATAGCGGGGATGTTAGAAACAATTGATTTGCATCTAACTCCATATCTAAGGCTTATGGACGAATTTTATCACTCCCCATATCATGTTAAGAAACATTCAACACCACCCCATATATTTTGGATCATGACCCCATGCACCCGTTCCCAAACTTCAACTTTGAATCCTTCACTGGCCCTCTTGATTGTTCATTCACCTTTATTCCATAGTTTTCTCTTAAGATCTTTGAACAAAACCCTCTTTTTCTTCCTTGCTTTGATTCTTCCTAACCCATACTTTTTTCTTGAGGATTAAATCATAGTCCACTACCAAGTGGCCATATTTGTGACATCTAACACAATGAAAGGGCACACCACAATAACCCAGAGGTTGAATAAATTACTTGAAAACCTTTAGGAGGACAACTTCAATAAGAATTCCTCTCTCAAATCAACACCAACAAAAATTCTCACTGTAGTCATGATTCCCAAGGAAACAAAACTCATGCTCACTTTAATGAAACTCCCTAAAGAGTTTCCTATTTCTCTAAGTTCCTCCTTAAACCGAAATTGAAGTGGAAGACCTAGGAGTTTCACTTGTACTAGGTTGATATTAGCCTTTTATGACCCAAGTCAATGGAAGGACACCACTCTTTGAGGGAAAAGGGGATGGATTCCCACTTCTAGTGAGTAGACATAATTTTTTTGGCATCACTTGTAGACTGAAACAAGAAAACCATTCACCCCCATGAGAAAATATACAATGTTAGAGAATACCCTAACAAAAGTTCCCATTTCTCTTTCATCCAGACGCACACACTCTTCTCATTATATCTCCACCAAAAAATTCTCCCTACTAATGTCTAAGACACCTTGCTAATCACTTCATGTAACTTAATATCTTCTCCAAATACAACTTTAATTAGATTGCTTCTTTTCTTAATACACTTCTTCCACTTCTTATAAATCTCCAAATCCTCACTAGAAACCCTCCTAAAAACTTTTCAAAGCATCTCACTCTAATCCCCCTAGACTCTATTTTATGGTGCCAATAATATCATTCACCTCCAAATTGATTCCACTACCATTTACCACCTGGTCTGATCCAGATTATTTTTGGCATGAAATGAGATCAGAGATATAATAAAGAAATGCACAGAGATATCACATATATTCAATAATATAACAGAAATGTATCAGAGATGCAACCATAAACACAGATATATAGTAATACATGATTTCTATTAATGAAAGAAATGTACAAAGACTGTAAAAATATAGAGTGAAAGACTCGCTAGAATGGTGGCAACTTATCTCTGAGATGAGATGTGACGGCTACTCGCATTCACAAGAAGATCGTTACAATGAGGCTCTGGAGGCCTTTTTACAATAAACAGGAATTCCAAAAACCCTAGACATCCAAAAACCTAACCCTGGGAGATGAAGCGCCAAAAGTCATGTGGGCCTCGTTTGGGTAAGTGAGTACATCAACTTCCCGGGGTCGTAACTTTTGCATACGATCTCCATTTTAGGCGTGTGATAGCTCGTTGGAAAGGTATTGTCGAGGAGATTCATTTTGGGGGCTCAATTATGCCTTTGTATATTATTGAGAACCTTGATCTTGAAAAACCTTCATTTGGGCCCTCAAAATGGCCTCGGAAGTTAAAAACTACTAAAAATAGTAAATTTCCAAAATTGCCAGAAAATTGTTTTGAGCCAGTCGAAAAAGGTGGGTGGCCATCGATATCTAGCTGGATCATGGTCATCCCCTATTAATACATAAGTACTAGCATTCCCCAACACCCCTTTAGACCTTAAATCAATTTTTTCATAACCATTGATAGGGCTACTCAAGTTTACACTTGAATATTCTCATATATATGAGGACTTCACCTTTTTATTTAAGCCACTAGGAAACATATTAGAGAACTTATTGAAATGAAAACTACCGAATGAAATACCATCTAAGAAAATCAAAGGCACTTGCTCCTTGTTTGGAACACCTCTTGAGACGAGATGATCTAAACTCCAACCAATTTCACTCACCAGATCCACTTCCCTCCCAGCCAAAGGAAGACCTCGCTTAGTTCCATCCTCCTTGCAAATCAATCAAGGTACAATAACCACTCTGTCATCTTTACACAAAAGACGATTAATGAAATTTCTATGGAAAACAATTGGAGCGTGATCTCCCATAATATAAACATCCTTCTCTTGCAAATGCATAGATGGTTAGATCACCACATCATCACTAGACTAACAAGGACTATTAAGATCCCTGCATGAAAATGTTATGCCTAGCACATCAACAAAGTTTTCCACTTTTCTGTATAAACCTAATGTTTGTCTTTAATCAAGAGTAGACCTTGATTAGTGCACCATCTCCTACATTAGGGGATGGAATAAAATTTTGTCCCTTTCCATAGACATAGAATATAACCCTTTTATTTTCAAATGGAAAAGGTATCCTTTTCCTCCAAAGAGTCATATGAATAATCCAAAATCTCTTCATAGGTATCCTTTTCCTCCAAAAAGTCATATGAATAATCCGAAATCTCTTCATACTTTTCCATGGTTAAACTCTCATCCACCAAAAATAGATAAAGAAAACCCTAGAATCATTATGTAGTAAACTTAGTTTCTCCCTACCCATTTTGATCCACTCCATAAACATTGTATCTATTTTCTTAATATTAATATGGGATAAATATAGGGATTTACCTAATACCTTCGATGGCTTCTCCAACAATTTATCTGTATCATAGTCCATATATTCCAAGGCTTATGGTCAAATTTTATTGCTTCCCATATCATGTTGAGCAACATTTGACACCACCCCATATTATAGATCAGGATCCCCATGTATTCATCCCCTCGATTTCAACTCTGAATCCTAAACCAACCCTCTTGACTATCCATTCCCCTTTACTCTAGATTTCTCAAAAGATCTTTGAACAAAACCCTCTTTTTCTTCCATGCTTTAATCCTTCCTAACCCATACTTTTTTTCTTGAGGGGTAAATCACAATCCACTACCAAGTGTCCATATTTGTGACATCTAATACAATGAAAGGACACACCATAATAACCCATAGGTTGAATAAACAACTTGGAAATCTTATGGAGGATAATTTCAGTAGTTAATCCTCCCCTCAAATCAATACCAATAAGAATTATCGCCATAGTCATGATTCCCAAGGCAAACAACTCATGCTTGCTTCAATGAAACTACCTAAATTATTTCCTATTTCTCTAAGAGCCTCTTTAGACCAAAATTCAAGTGGAAGACTTGGGAGATTCACTTGTACTAGGTTGATATTATCCCTTTCTAATCACAAGTCCAAGGAAGGAGACCACTTTTTGAGGGTAAAATGGATGGATTCCCACTTCTAGTGAGTAGACATAATTTTTTTGGTATCACTTGTAGACCAAAATGAGAAAGCCATTCACCCTTGGGAGAGAAGATACAATGTTAGAGAATATGCTAACAAAAGTTCCCACTTCTCTTTCATCATGATGCACACATTCTTCTCACTATATCTCCACCAAAAAATTCTCCTTACCAATGCCTGAGACACCATGCTAATCATTTCATGTAACTTAATATCCTCTCCAAATACAACTTTAATCAAATTGCTTCTTTTCGTAATACACATTTTCCACTTCTTCTTAATCTCCAAACCCTCACCAAAAACCCTCCTATACCCTTTTCAAAGCACCTCCCTCTAAGCCCCCTGCACTCTCTTTTATAGTGCTAATAATACCATTCACCTCCACACTGAATCCACTATCATTTACCACATGACCATACTAGCATTCCCCAACACCCCTTCGGACCCTAAATCATTCTTTTCATAACCATTGATAGGGATAATCAACTTTACACTTGTATACACTCCTCATATATATGAGGACTTCACCTTTTATTTAAACCACTAGGAAAAGTATTCTAGAGATCTTACTAAAATGTAGACTAGCAAACGAAATATCGTCAAAGCAACTCAAAGGCACTCGCTCCTTGTTTGGACCACCTCTCAAGACCAGATGATTTGAACTACAACCAATTACGCCCATCAGATCCACCTCGTTTCCAACCAAAGGAAGACCGAGATCAATTCCAACCTCCTTGCAAATCTCCCAAGGTGCAATAACCACTCTGTTGTCTTCTCACAAGAGAGAATTAATGAAAATTCTATGGAAATTAGCTAAAACACGATCTCCCATATTACAAACATCCTTCTCTCGCAATTGCATAGATGGTTAGATTGCTACATCATCATTGGACTAACAAGAACTATTAAGATCCCTACATGGAAATGTCAAGCCAAACACATCAACCAAGTTATCCACTTTTCTAGACAAACCTAATGTTTTTCTTTGATCAGACCTTGATTGGTGCACCACCTCCTACAGTAGGGGATTGAATAAAACTTTGTCCCTTTCCACATACCTAGAATCTAAACCTTTTGCTTTCTGAGTGGAAAATACAACATTTTTGTCCAAAAAAAAGTCCTTTGAATAATCCAAAGTCTCTTCATACTTGTCCATTGTTAAACTCTTATCCACCAAAACTAGAGAAAGAAAACCCTAGGATCATTATGGAGTAAACTTAGTTTCCATATTTTGATCCGCTCCATAAACATTGTAGTAATTTGCCACAAAACTTTTTGGAGATAAATTGTGTAGACAATTTTGAGATGTCCAATATTTCAAGTGGACACTCCACCCATAAACATTATCTGTGATGATGAGTGAAGTGTCACCAAGACCAAGATTATATCCATTTTTAAAATATTAATATAAGACAAATATTCACTTTAAAAATTGAAATTTAAACATTACAACTATTCTATGATAGATTCTCAATTAATCATAAATATTTAATTAAAAGTTCAAATCAAAGTTTTTGAGAAGATGGCCGTTATTTCAACACTATAACTATTTTATGTAAAACCAAAATTTTTATGATAGTCCTCAACTGGTTATAAATACTAAACTAAACGTTTAAACTAAGATTTTTGAAAAGATGTCCACTATATTATCATTAACCTATAACTTGTATATAAATTTTTACAATGTAATAATCCCCAGGGAATTGAACTCGAAACCCCTTGTTGGGAATACTTCACCGAAAAACATCTTTGATTGGATTGTGGGCCTTTATATATATCCCCATTAAAACCACTTGAGTTTTCTTTTTATATACACTAAATGTGTATTTTTTTATATAATGACTTTGGGCGTATCAAAAGCAGCAATCATGTCATCAATGGCGGACATCTGTCTCAAGGACAAACCGAAATAAATCCGTGAATAGTTGAAAACAGACTAGACAAGACAGAAGGCGCGTTGGACGTTCAAATTCTGAACGTGTCATAGTATACTGTATATATATACAATGGCTATACACAATGTATATGTGGGAATAGTAACCTACAGATCAGAAATTATCGACGTGGGCACAGAGCTGGTTGAAATGGGTGTTCAGAAAATCTGGTCACATGTGGAGATATCGACGTATTGTAGCTGTTCGTGTGAGATTGCATTCATAATTAAGTAACATTAGATTTTGTTAATTATGCTTAGATATGGATGGCAGGAGGCTGAGCACTGGAGCACTGGAGCACTCAGGAATATATTATCCTGTTTTTATTCTTTTGCTTATTTTGTTTACCCTTTTTAAGTCACGGATTCTCTTTTTTGGGGTTGATTTGATAGCAGCTGGGATAAAGATGGACAGATAAGCGCAAACGTAGCTAGTGAGGGCCCGTGTACATCAGAGGAATATCATGAAATATATTTAAAATCTATGTTGTCACTTGGCTGAGTAGAGTCCCTGGTTGATACGCTATACACAGCACTTCAACATCATTAATACGGAGAAGAGGACTGTTTGTCTGTTATAAATTTGAAGTTTGCATATGGGTAGTCTGTAGAGATGGTAGCTCCTTGACTTTGACAGCATGTAGAGATATCTATGTTTGGGGAATATATGCAGAAGGATATATGAAGTAGGCCTTTGTGGGCTGGGCGGTTTTATAGTGGGTATATACTGTATTTTGAGAAGAGAGCTGTAGAAAATGAGTTTTTCAGAGCGGTATTGATGATTTCTTTTGGTATAAATGGAGTAGCATGTGCTCAGTGGGTCTTTGTGGGTTGAGCCAATGTGAAGTGGATTTTGCTGGGTTGAGCAGATGTGAAGTGGATTTTTCTGATTTGAAGCGGGTTTTGCTGGGTTTAGCTTGAAACCAGAGAAAACCAGTGTTTTGGGGAGGGTTTGATTGAATTCTGCAATGCATTATTGTAGAAACTTCGTTGTACTTGTGAAATGGGTCTTTGTGGATTGAGTGGATGTGAAGTGGGTTTTAGTGAGTTTAGAATAGGTGAAGTGGGTTTTTCTGGGTTGGGCTAGAAACAATAGAAGACCATAGAAAACCAGTGTTTTAGTGAGGGTTTGATTGAATCCTACAATGGGTTTTTATAGAAATATAGTTGGATTTGTTGCTGTGTTTGGGTTAATGTGGGGAATGGCGTTTGGGAGGACCTATATAGTTAGAGTGGATATCGATTCAAAGCCATCAGTATTTCCCTCCCATGAGCACTGGTATATGGCCAAGGTGGCTGCTGTGAAGGGCCTGATTACGGATGAAAAGAACTTTGCTGCTGTGAAAGATGACATCTTGATTCATGTCTACAAGACAGTGTTCCATGGATTCTCAGCCAAGCTCACTCCGGAACAAGCTGAGAAGCTTGATACGTCACATGGAATCTTGGCAGTGCTTCCTGATAGGGTCAGGCAGTTGCATACAACAAGGTCCCCCCAGTTTTTAGGCCTGAGGCCTAATGGAGGATTATGGCCAGAGTCGGACTATGGTTCTGATTTGGTGGTGGGACTTTTGGACACTGGAATATGGCCTGAGAGAAAGAGCTTCAGTGATCATGGGCTGGGGCCGGTTCCTAAGAATTGGAAGGGTGAATGCCAGGAGGGGGTTGGGTTTTCTAAGAATTTATGTAATAAGAAATTGGTGGGTGCAAGGTTTTTCCCAAGAGGGTATGAAGCCATGGTTGGGCCTATGAACGCTTCTCTGGAATCCAGGTCTCCCAGAGACACAGATGGCCATGGGACACACACGGCATCGATTGCTACTGGGAGGCATGTTTACAAAGCTAATATGCTCGGTTATGCCAGTGGGATTGCGAAAGGGATGGCGCCGAAAGCCAGGCTGGCGACATACAAGGTATGCTGGATGTCTGGTTGTTTTGATTCTGATATACTTTCTGCATTCGATCGTGCTGTAGAGGATGGTGTTGATGTGATTTCGCTATCTGTGGGTGGTGGGATTGTGCCTTATTATCTTGATAGTATTGCAATGGGTGCGTTTGGGGCAACGGAGAGGGGTGTGTTCGTGTCTACCTCAGCAGGGAATGATGGTCCCGGGGATCTGTCTGTAGCCAATCTTTCACCATGGGTGACTACTGTCGGTGCAGGGACATTGGATAGAGATTTCCCTGCAGAGATTAAGTTGGGTAATGGAAAAACCATCAGGGGAGTGTCTCTGTACAGTGGGAAGTCCTTGGGTTCAGGTTTGTTCCCCTTGGTCTATGCTGGGGACATCTCTATGGGGAGCAGCAGGGATAGCTATTCGTCTTCTTTATGCATGGAAGGATCTCTGGATCCCAAGTTGGTGAAGGGGAAAATAGTTATGTGTGATAGAGGGAACAACCCCAGAATTGCAAAGGGGGCCGAGGTGAAGCATGCTGGAGGAGTCGGAATGATCCTGGCAAACAGCGATTCAGATGGTGAAGGGCTTGTTGCAGATGCTCATATGTTGCCCACAAGTGCAGTTGGGGCCAAAGAAGGAGAGCTTATCAGGCAATACATTGCTACCACTAAAGGGCCCACTGCTACTATTTCAGGCTTGGGGACTGTTCTGGGTATAAAGCCTGCCCCTGTTGTAGCATCATTTTCTTCTAGAGGACCCAATCCAGAGACTCCGGAGATCCTCAAGCCTGATGTTATTGCTCCAGGTGTGAATATCCTTGCAGGATGGACTGGTGCAGTAGGTCCATCAAGCCTTGCAATTGATAGAAGGAGGACACAATTCAATATCCTATCTGGGACTTCAATGGCTTGTCCTCATGTGAGTGGAGTTGCTGCCCTTCTCAAAGGAGCACACCCACAGTGGAGCCCTGCAGCAGTAAGATCGGCTCTCATGACCACTGCTTATACTCAAGACAATAGAGGTCACAGGATGATTGATGAAGCCTCAGGCAATGCTTCCACTCCTTTTGATTTCGGTGCAGGGCATGTACATCCTGAGAGAGCCATGGATCCCGGTCTTATATACGATATGGGTACTGAGGACTATGTTAGATTCCTATGTAGCCTTAATTATACCTCAAAAGCCATTCAGGTTATCACCCGAAAGCCTACCCGGTGCCCCGCACGAAGAATAAGTCCCGGTAATATCAATTATCCTTCATTCTCTGCAGTTTTTGACCTCACCCAACCCAAGAAGCTCTCAACTGTCTTCTTTAGAACTGTCACTAATGTTGGCCCTCCTCTGTCCGTCTATAGAGTTAGGGTCATTCATCCACGGGGAGGTGTGACTGTGACTGTCAAGCCAAGGAAGCTTGTCTTTACCGAGAAAAACCAGAAACTGAGCTACACTGTCACTGTAACCACAAAGCATATTGATCTTCTCCCCGGTAATGCGGACACACGCTTTTGCTTCATTTCCTGGACAGATGGGAAGCATGTTGTGCAGAGCCCAATTACTATCACTAGACAGGAACCTTATTAGGTCTGCTTTTCTCCAAATCCTGTACACATTGAAGCTTTAATGGTCACCAACGGCAATGGAGTTCTTCTGCCTCTTTTGTTGATATATCCGCAGAAGGTGGAGGCAGATCATTGTACAGGTGTGTAGTAAACAAATATCCAAGGTTACCCATGTAGTTGCTCAGTTAATTTGGTTTTGCAATCAACACGGTAGTGTTTTGCGTTTATTTTGGGAGTCACTTTAAGACTGAGAGGATTCAACATTGGTTGACAGTGGCTCCTGAGTGTGTGTAGTGGAGAGTTTTAGCGTAGGATATATATTTCCATGGATTCTCTATGTTCAGTGCAGAGCTCTGTATACCTTGTAAGGTATTAGTTTGAATAATCATCATCGTAATGATAAATTATGTAATAAGCAGACTTAGCAGAATATTACTTTTATTGATTCTTCTGTATGAATCAAGTGCTAAGAATATTACTTTTCTCTGTTTTGGTATGAATCAGCTTTTGAAAGTAATCATGAACTCTTTTGAACAGAAGAAAGTTGCTGCATTTTTTTTCCCTTTGTCAAATAGGGTTATTTCCATTGATTCTTCTTTATGATTTTAGTAATCATGAACTCTTTTCAACATAAGAAAGTTGCTGCTGTTTTCCCTTTTTTTCAAATAGGGATATCTTTCCTAGAGTCTCTGTTTGGATGGAAGAGACGACTCCAATTGTTGCCTTCCTAATCTTTAGATAACGACAGGGAAAATGTGAAGCACAGAATACAGTATCACATTTGACGTATGATCTTTACATATCAAGTCCTCGTTAAATAAATATATAAAAAAATCTACTGAAATTGTCTTTCTTTCCATTTTGGATTATTGCTCATGTGATGTTTATGTTTCTCCTTTTAAAATCTTTCAGCCTTTCTCCTACTGCACACGAAGAATGTGGACGCTTAGTAAAAATGAGTTATATTTGAGCTATACAAATTTTATGCTTTTTGAATCTTCCAGCGTTTTCCAAGATCCAAGGAGAATGGGGATGTCCGATGAAGATGAGTTGAATTTCAAATTTCATGTTTTTTTAATCCTCTTAACCATTTTCATGTTTTTTTGATTCCTCCAACTTTTCTAAAGCACAGGGAGAATGTGGAAGCCCATGATTTTTGAAATCCTCCAACCTTTCTCAGAGACAGAATGTTTATCTTTGATAAATATATGAGTCACACTGCAATTATAAAACTGCTGTTGGTTGAACCTTCTTCAGGCCTTCAACCTTTCTCAGGCACAGAGGCACAGAATGTGGATCCTTAATAAAATAAAGATGAGTCACATTTCAATTATAAAATTGATGTTGTTTGAACCTTCTTCAGGCGTCCAACCTTTCTCAGGCACAGAGACACAGAATGTGGATGTTTAATAAAGATGAGTTACCTTGACGTTGTTTGAACCTTGTGTTTTTAAAACACAGAAGAATATGGACGCCTTATAAAAATAACTTACATTTATGCTATAATAAAAACAAGATACATTTAAGTTACAAATTTGAGATTTTTTCCTTCTTATCTTTCTTTCTCGAGCAAAAGCACAACATTTTCATCTGGATACCTAATAAATATGAGTTACATTTGAACTATAAATTTTACATTGATGAGTTATATTTCAACTATAAATTTCACATTGATTACGGTTCCATCTGGTTGATATCTATTGTCTAATTATATGTAGTATCTCTGTTTTTGCTTTTCATTTAAAAAAAAATTAAAATTTTCTTAATCTTCGAAATGATGTTTTTCAATTTTTTTTAAAATTTTCTGAATCTTCGAAATGATGTTTTTAATTTTTTTTTAAAATTTTCTGATTCTTCTAAATGACGGAAAGAGAATATGAAATAAGAAGTTATAGAATTCCATTCAATTTTTTTTTAAATTTTCTGATTCTTCTAAATGACGGAAAGAGAATATGAAATAATAAGTCGTAGAATTCCATTTAATTGATTACTTAGTTACATTTAACTTATAAATTTTGCATAGATAAATAAGTAAAATCTATTGAAATTGACTTTCCAAATCACAGTGAGAATATGCATAGATAAATAAGTAAAATCTATTGAAATTGACATTCCAAATCAGAATATAGATGTTCATCCCAATCTAATAGATTTCAGATTTGCATATGAAATAATTTTGTTAGTATAAATGAAAAATATTGCTCAAATAAGCCTCAAGCTTCAAGGGTTAGCTCAGTTAATCTGTTTCAAGGGTTAGCTCAATTAATCTTGTTTCAAGGGTTAGCTCAATTAATCTTGATGTCAGAAGCTTCAAGGGTTAGCTCAGTTAATCTATTTCAAGGGTTAGCTTAATTAATCTTGATGTCAGACTCTCTCCTGAAGTAGTTGAGAAGATCAAGGGTTAGCTCAAATTAATCTTGATGCCAAACTCTCCCACGAAGTATTGGGGAGATCAAGAGTTAAGCTCAATTAATCTTGATCTCCCCCGAAGTAGTTGGGAGTCAAGCTCAATTAATCTTGATGCCAGACTCTCCCCGAAGTAGTGGGGGAGATCATGGGTTTTACTCATGTTCCTTGGGGCAAAATCCTTTGGGAGGTTATGGGTTTGACTCATGCTCCATGGGATTATGGGATGATATGGGTTTAACTCATACTCCTTGGGACTATGATTTAGTCCCCTTGCCATCTATGGATCATGGGGAAGTATTCCCTGGATTTTCAGCAAAGCTTTCTTAAAAAAAATACTGCTCTAATTGCTCACTATACATGGTTATTACCTCTATAATATTTGTATAAAAACTTTCCGAATTCCCATAGTTACATGGGAATCTTACATGCTAAAGAATTCAAACAAATCTTCCATTACAGAGAATTCAAACAAACACTAAGAAAGAGTAATTTGGCTTTCTAAACTCTCAAACACCTATTAATAAATTAAGAAAGAGTAATTTGGCTTTCTAAACTCTCAAACACCTATTAATAAATAAGAAGAGTAATTTGGCTTTCTAAATTCTCAAACAACTATTAATAATTAAGGAGTAATTTGGCTTTCTAATTTCTCAGACAGCGCTTACATTACAGACCATTCAAACAAATACAACTGGAGGATTTTTTTTAAAGATACTTCAGTTATGTATATACTTGTCTTCTGCAGGCTAGGAAACTTACAATCGAGCAACTCTTTTATAAGTTATATTTTTCTGCTCCGACATGGGAGAGAGCAGCAACAGTAAGATGTTTACTCAATAATTTCGAAAATTTTCTGCTCCCACATGGGAGAGAGCAGCAACAGTAAGATGTTTACTTCATAATTTCGAAGGGGATGGTATATTGATTTTATAATAATGAACAACAAATTGGGTAAGGATATCATAAAAAACATTCAAGAACCAACGTTCATGTAGATTCCAAAAGGGACATTCAGGAACCAACGTTCATCTAGATTTTAAAACATAAAAGAACCAACGTTTATCTAGATTCCAAAAGGGGTAGTTGTTGAAAAAGTGAGCCCATGGAAAACTGCACAAATTAAATGTAAAAAAATGGAAATATAAATTTATTTGGTAAAATCCTGACCATGTGTCAAACAAAAATATGTCAAGGAAACATTCACTGGGCAAAGTATAGGAATTCTTATTGCTCAGCTATAACAAAGAAAAATATGTCAAGGAAACATTCACTGGGCAAAGTATAGGTATTCTTATTGTTCAGCTATAAAGATTAAAACAGTGTACTTACAAAGCTGGCCCATTTGCTTCTTAAAATAAAAAAGTGGACTTACAAAGCTGGCCCATTTGGGTTTAAGGTAAACTTGTCAAATGCCTTTTAAGATTACACAAATATAAATACAGTATTCAGCATAAGTACAATTGTTACATGAACTGCCACTGGTTCAAAAACTGTACAGTTATATGAACCATCACCATTCAACAGTTTTGATTTGGAATTTACAAAGCTGGCCCATTTGACCTTTAAGGTAAACTTGTCAAATGCCTTTTAAGATTACACAAATATAAATACAGTATTCAGCATAAGTACAATTGTTACATGAACTTCCACTGGTTCAAAAACTGCACAGTTATATGAACCATCACCATTCAACAGTTTTGATTTGGAATTTACAAAGCTGGCCCATTTGACCATTCAACAATTTTGATTTGGAATTTACAAAGCTGGCCCATTTGGCCTTTAAGGTAAATTTGTCAAATGCTTTTTAAGATTACACAAAAATAAAGATTACACAAAAATAAATACAGTATTCAGCATAAGTACAATTGTTACATGAACTTCCACTGGTTCAAAAACTGCACAGTTATATGAACCATCACCATTCAACAGTTTTGATTTGTCATCACAATTCCAACCATAGTTAACTAGTTCACTGATTTTATAATAAATAACA
>ML816907.1:37734-55422 GCA_009831015.1 Picea engelmannii
TATATTTATTTATTTATTTATTTTTATAGTGTATATATTATCTTTTTTTTTGTTTGTTTGTTTGTTTTAAGTAAGAGTTCTATATATTATGTTTTATGGAGCAAAATTACAGTATTATTTATGATATCGCTTGTGCTGAATTGCTCCAAGGGGAAACCAATTAAGCCAAGCTCTTGTCTTTGTAAGAAAGTTGAAAATTTAAACATCATTGTCTAAATCGCCCCGTGGGGAAACCGATTCGACCAAATCATTCATAAAAACTATAAGACACTGTCTCCTGACATGCAAAAAATTTACTGTGCTAAACTTCGACGGACTAAGAGGAATCTTCCAAAAAACATTAACAATTGACAAGGTGAGATATGCATGATGACACCTGTGCGCTTGTCAAATCTCAAGGTCTGTGAAGTTCACTCTTGTCCATTTCATTCTCGACAGTCGTCTGAATAGCTGGAGCGAGAATCACCTCTGAAGTAGCTGGGGCATCGTTCGCCAGTCCTAGAGCATGCAGTGAACGAAACATGGTTGCAAGCGAAGATTCAATTTTCTCTGCGCGCTGGTCAAAATGCTCTAGCCAAAAGCAGAGATCGTCCACGTCCCTTCTGACCGTGAAGACTAGATCCTGTAGTATCGACACCGAGTCTCTGAATCTTGTACAAGAAGCACAATCCAATCCTGGGATGGTCTGGCTCAGAGGCTCTTCCAATTGAGCTGGGAACTCCTCCAAATGAGCTGGGAACTCCTCCAAATGAGCAGGGAACTCCTCCAAATGAGCAGGGAACTCCTCCCAAGATGGAAAAGGATCCGAGGGTGATAAGGGAACATAGGGTGGTGGCGAGGGGAAGAAGAAAGATGGCGAGGGGGCAGAGGGTGGTAGGCTCGTCGGGCAGACCAAGGTTAGCTGTGAAGACAAGGCCATATCCTGGATTGGGCCAGGAGCATAGCGTAGAGAATTTCCATGGAGGTCGAACCACTCCACACGACATGCCCATGGCGAGGACAGAGGCAAGAGACCACTATGGCATGGGGAGGATTGGGTGGAGGAAGGGAACAAGGAGTTGGGCGACAGAGCAGGGATAGGCAGATGCCTACTGGCAATGGCCACTTTGTTTTGGAACCAGAGAGGCCCTCTCTTTGGCTTCCCGCGGAGCCAAGGCATAGCCAATTGTGAGTGAGGGTGAGGCGGAGACGAGAGTGGACAAATGGAAGTGAACAATAGGTAGACTCGCGGAGAGCATAAGCAATGGACATGAAAGAAGGAATGATGCGAGGGCTGTCGAAGATCTTTGCCATAAAAATAAAGCTAGAGGAGAAGAGCCCATGCGCGCAGAGGTGACGGATTGCGTCCTTCCTCCATCGCCAGGATAGAAAGAACTGAGGAGGCACGCTGGGGAAGTTAGTGAGGAGCTCGCAACAATGAATGCAAACAATTCGCATTGGGGGGGTGATAAATGAAGGGGAGGGGTTGTATGTGCTGGTCACATGGTCTATGGAGAGGTGGAAGGCGCCGTCTTCTCCCATCGATGCATGGACCATATCGGCACCCCATCCGGGGATAATGTATATATTATCATAGACACTATAAAAAGGTTAATTACCATTTTACTTAATGGCAAATAATAAACATTCAAGTGTAAATTATTTATGAAATATATATATTTATATATACAATGAAATATGTATAAATATTCAATGGTGTATATATATAGTTTATAATAAAATTATATTCTTCAGGTTTTGTATTTAAAAAAGGAGCTCCAATAAGACTATAAAAAAATCATCTAGTTCCCTCCTCTAATAAGTATTTCATTCTAGTCCAACAAAATGATGGAAAATTACAACCATTACCTTATTATCCCACCTAAAAAGGTTTGTAGCCTTGGTGTTAAGATTGTTAAGATGAATTGAAGCTAATAAAAGGGACTATGAAAATATTTAGAAATATGGTCATCCTTAGAGTCATGAATATGCCAAGCTCTTGATACCAATTGCAATCCAATGTTTGAAAGAGCATCTACATCCATATTCCTTTCTATAAAAATATGGAAAAAAAGAAATGTTGTTAAAGACAATGCATGATATCTTGTGCTTCTCAAATATTGACATCAAAACATAGTTTTCTAATTTACAAATCCTTTCATCCAATTCACAATAACTATTAAATTGAAGAATATTCTAATATTATGAATATTTTTTAGTTGCAAGCATAATTAATAACTTTAATGCCATGAGCTTCACATAATTATTTGTACCTCCTCCCAAGCCTATGTTCAACTCTAAAAAATGATCTTAAAACAAATTAAGAACCTCACTTACCCCACAAACAAAAGGGTCTTCTTGATTTTCACCATCAAAGAAGGCCCAAGTACCACTTTTATTAATTTGTTCTTCTCTAATCACTCTAAGAGGTTTCTCCTTTGGCATTTGTTTAAAGTATTCTAGAAAAGATAAATTATGTATGACACATTGATAAGGGGAAATATTATTCCCTCAAAGATAAGAATTACAGACCAACCATATACTCCATGCAGTGAAAAATAGAAAAAAGGATTAAATTTTTTAACAACTAGATTCCTACACCAAAAATGTAATCTTTTATCAATAGAAGCGCCACTCCATATCCCCCTAATATAAATATGTCTTTCTAAATCTTGTCAAACATGTACTATAAAGGAACACAACATCAAGAAATGATTAATAGACTCAACACTGTCCTTGCATCACTCAGACCATTATAGCCTCCTTTTTAAAGGTTATCCCAAGTATGAACTTTATGCCTTAACGTTAGCCACATAAAAATGAGAATATTTAAGGGACATTTAAATTTCCATATTAGTTTCCACAACCAGACCAAGTGCTCCTCCCCAACTAAAATACTCAAAGCTTGATATCCAAATTTAGGAGTGTAAATACCACTAGTTGTGGTTCCCCCCCATATAAGTTCATCTTCCTCATCCTTGATCCTCACATGGTTGGTTCTCAAGGTAAAACATAGTATTTCTTGCTCAATAGCTTCCCCTTCATCCATAGCCAACATATAAGTTGATTTCCACTCCTACATCCAGATAATAGTCATTTATGGATAGACTACTAGATTCAAGACAAAATAACCACCCCTATGAAGCTTTTTAATAATCCTATCAGATAGTTTATAATCTTGACAACTCTCAACTTGAGGATCTAAACCTATTTTTCCCTTTGAACCATTTCCTACTTTCCATACAAGACAATGTCTCGCTATAGGGAAAGCTAAAACCATTACTTTCTAGATTATGGAATCAATATACCATTTCTTAACAAGACTCCTTAACCATTCTTCATTAACTTTGGAATAATACATTTTTGATGAATGACCCGACGACACAGATCCTTTCTCTTAATCAACGTCCAAACAGATTTAGTAGCCAATGCTTTGTTGAAAAGCTATATGTTCTTTATACCCTAGCGACCTAGCTCTTTTGGTAAATCAGTCTAATTCAACATAACCCAAGCTAGACCTCTTTTCTCCCTACTTCCATACCATAAAAATATGAAACTCAATTTCTTAATCTTTTCCAAAACCCCCTTAGGGATAAAGGCTAAAAACATCTAGATTACAAGAATGACCTCATGGATAGATTTAACCAATGTCATTCTACCATCATGCGACAAACAACAATTACACCATACAAAAAGATGCTTCTCCATCTTTGTAATAAGCTAGTACAAATCCTTCTTACCATAAACATTTGGCTCGAAATGAAAACCCAAGTACTTCAGACCATTTTCAATATCTATCTATTTAAAAATGAAACATCTAAGAGAAATAATAGATCTCCTCATCTTCCATACCTATAAACAATATAGAAGACTTCTGAACATTGATCAACATAACTTACATTACAGATCTAATAACTCTCTTAACTTTTTGGAATCTCTCCTTGTACCATAAAAAAATAATAATATATCATCAACAAACAAAATCTGAGACAAAAATATATTACTTATGATATTTATACCTTTAAAATACCTATTCCTTTTTGCATCAATAAGTGCTATATTGAGACCTTTCCACTATAAGAAAAAGAAGAGGAGAAAGAGGACATCCTTGATGTATTCCTTTACCAGGTCTAAATAATGCTAAAGTTGATATATTAATTAAAAGAACAAAAGAGACTAAGGAAACACAACTCATGACCCAATTTATAAAATGAACATTAAATCCTACATGCAATAACATCATCCTCAAATAAAACCAACTTACCTTGTCATAGGCTTTTGAAAGATCTAGCTTTATCACTAGAGAAGTCATGTTTTTGGTTTTGATTGAGTGAAGCCCCTCTTGGTCTACTCCAATAGCCTTGTGAATTTGCCTACTTGACAATAATCCAAACTATTCACTAGATTTAACATCGGCTAATAATTTCTTCACTCTCATTGTTATCACCTTTGAAATGATTTTGTAGATACAATTACCCAAAGAGATAGGCATGTATTTATCAAAAGGGATTATGTTATCATATTTCAAAATTAATGCAATGCAAGTAGAATTGAAAGTAACTAGCATCTTTCTAGAAGCTTTTATTCATTAATAATCCTTAATAAGCTTTCCCCCACTATCTCATAAAAACCTAGGAAAAATTCGATAGACCATCCAACAAGCCCAAGGGTCTTATTAATTTTTAAAACTATGCATGACCATTTGAAGCTTATCCCTCAATACATCCTTTGGAAGCATCTAATTATTCTCCTTACTCACAAAACTTGGGAAGAAAGTTGTCATCCTAACAACCTTAACGATTGTCACATGCTCTTCTTATATATATATTATTTTCGTAGTTGTAAAAAGCCTATAGTACTCAAGGCTATTGGCCTAGCCTTTGTTGATACAATCTCAAGGCCCCGACATGCAACAACATCATTGTGTGTATATAAAACCTGGCCACCTGAAGTAATCTGTTGGTGGTCGGTAAGGGGAAAACTTCCACTCCTGCCAAATGCCTTTGGGTCTTGGAATTAACCTATTTCCTTACACTCAAGGAAGATGAACTCTTAGCCAATTGGATGTTTCTTTAGTTCATACTCTAGGTCCAAATGACAGTTTCATCCCACATAGCTTCCATAAGAAACCTAGTATCTCATGTTGTCATCATTGAGATTACAATAGAGGGGTCATGTGGCAAGTAGCACCTTACCTTATTCCCATAAATGAGACTAGATGCTAACCCCAGTTGTAGTTTAACCTCTTGCCTAGTGAGGATGTATATATTATCATAATATACATCATAAACACTGTAATAATGATAAATAATAAGTATCCAATTACAAAATATTTATGACTATAAATAATAAACATCCAACTAGAGAATATTTATAACATGTATATTTATATCATAGTGAAATGTATATTTTCCGATATCAATGTATATGGTATGCAACCAAGAGAAGAAAAAGTGGAATATCTTAATGATAGTGCTGCTAGTGATTAGTCATCAAGTAGTTGACTATAATATATATTTAAATAAAAAGGGAAACATGATCAAAGTAACATCCCTATTTTGTGCATTTATATAAAGAAGGCCATTCGATGTAGAAGATGTCATATTTGATAATGGAATAATAAATTTTCTGATTGTTAATCTTCAACATTATCCCATTTTGTGTCAATTGATATCAGATCCAACTTCCATAGCCATCACAAGGGATCCATTCCCTTCTTCTTCAGGATTCCATAGCCATTACATGGATTCACTCTATTTATTTGCAACCTGATTTTTTTTGTTGAGTGTCATACATGGCACCTCACAAAAAAGAATAACATGAAGTCATCTCTCTCACAGATCTACATATTCAATTTTTCTAGTCACAGATTCAAGTTATTTAGTAGGAAAATCATGGTATCAGTGAACCAACCAAGGGGATAGTAGATTTGTGGATTAACATTTCTAATATAGTGCCTTCATCTGACTTGCATTCCTTATACACATCTATTCTAGCACCACTCTTTGACAATGAAGGTTCTAATTCTATTCCTTCGATCAACGTTACTACATGTGAGTCTATTGATTTGGAAATTAATTTCACGTTGGGAGAAGATTCCTTGAGCCCTGAGCGAAACATTGTTCAAATTCCCACTTGCAAGCACTTCGTTTGAAGAATTGGGGGAGAGAAAAGGTACTTGTCTAGGTTGATGATTTTGAATTCGA
This sequence comes from Picea engelmannii, assembly GCA_009831015.1. Classification (NCBI taxonomy): domain Eukaryota; kingdom Viridiplantae; phylum Streptophyta; class Pinopsida; order Pinales; family Pinaceae; genus Picea; species Picea engelmannii. The sequence continues at coordinate 43,920 of ML816907.1, forward strand.
GAATAATTGTACATATGAACTTTTTGTTGTGTTGGATTTGGATGAAGGGAGTTTGGCCTATAATTGAAAAATAACTATTTGATGTGTAAATTCTATCCTTGTACAATATCTACTGTAAACAGATATTCAGAAAAGAATAGAAAATATACAATGGAAAATACAAACATTACACAGAGATTTTTCCCCTGGAAACCCAAACCGGGAAAACCAACATATTCTATATTCATTCATTGTGTTACAATGTTTACAATACAAAATACATATAGGAGCCAATGGCATCCAAAACCCTAACCCAATGACTTGGATTAGTTCAAACCCCTAATTCCTTAACCAGAAATAGAAAAACCATCGACAAAGAAACCATGTGCCGAAAAACCACATAAATATAATGCGGTCTCGATCCAGATTTTTTTTTTTCGGGGGCATTGCCCCCGAACCCCTACGCGGGGGGCTCCGCCCCCCTGCATGCTTGACGCATACGCTTTGACACAACTACACATGCAAAGAATATAACACATACCCAACAAGATGGACAATCTGTAGTGCAATCCTCAATGCCTTGTAGTGTAATTAGGTTGAAGAAAGTTCCTAATGTTAGCTGTGAGGACCCATAACTTATAGTTGTGATTTTAATACTCGATGAATACGAAGAAACTTGTAATAGATGTTCTCTTGAGAAAGGATCATGGAAGAAATCAATGCACTTACAATGTCAAAATGCAGTTGTGAATCTAGACAACTATCACAATATAGACATCATTGGTAGATACATGGAGCATATATGGAAGAAAATTCCCAAGTACAAACATAAATCATGTAATTAGCTAGTTTGTTTATGGTTTTCAAAGTCTCATGTAATTAGCTAGTTTGTTTATGGTTTTCAATGTACTTGGAAGAGACATTATCCTTCAATAACTTTAAATGGACAAAAGAAAAAAAAAACCATATTTTCTCCGAGTAATACATTTTCATTCCAATTGTTTATTAGTGTCATTGAAATCTTTTGATTCTTTGTCATTTTGGAGAAGATCTCAACATCGAAACAAGAGCACTATGTACATTTCTCTTGGATTCATTGAAGGAAATCGCCTCAAACTAACTTGAGCTATTGATATAAAAGTTCCTCATAAATAACTTGAGCTATTGATATAAAAGTTCCTCATAAATACTCATAAAGAAGATGGAAGGCAGAATGGTGCCAAAATTATTGTAAAGATCCTTCTCTTAGTTCTTGAAGTACCTTAAAAGACAAATAGTAATCGCCATGACAATGATATTCTTAGGAAAACAAAGACGCTTTCTATCTAAACCATGAAATATATACGTCTATACATTCATATATTGCCATACACACTTTACAACTAGATGCTTGGGATTAGGCTTACCTGCACTGTTCGATGGTTAAAACTGCATATGGTTATAATGATGAGTTATATATATATATATATATATATATATATATATATATATATATATATATATATATAATTCATATATTATAAAATAATTACATTAGAAGCCCATAATTAATATCATGGGGGAGATTTGGCAAAAAGTGAAGGGGTCCATTTAAATATAAAGTACTTTATTGCAATTATCTCAAGATTGTAGTGAAATGAAAGCGTAGAAGTTGATGTCCACGTATGGAGTAAATCAAGGAATTAATGTCCACGTTGAGATGGGACAATTAAACCTTCACTCAACCATTATAATGAAAGAGGTCAATTCTAATATAAAGTGAATGGTCCCAATTAATTATATATATATATAATTTAGTTGATATATGTTAAGATGAACGTTATAATTTCTTTAATATTCGGTTGTAAAATGCATATACTTATAGTGTAATAATGGTTCATTTATAATAGAGTGAGGATGTTTGCTTATTAATATTTTCTTTCTATTTTGTACAACATGGTTTTTTTTCTCTTTTGTAAAACATGGTGTAGGGATTAAATTTATAGGTGATATGATTTGCTAATTAATGTTTTTAAAGATCATAATTTTAAGACTAAAATAAACTCAAAGTATTATTAACATTTTTGAAATTAGGAGGATGATGATTTTGTATTGTTGAAATATGTTTAAGGTCATTGGTACAATATTTGGAGCTTCAATACCCCCACTATGTTGGGCCTCTTCGGTGACAGAAGTCTGAGATGACCCCTATACATTGTCTCTATCATGTGGTGGTCGATTCTAGATTGATTATTTTGAATTTCTCTATTAAATTTTAAAAATCAGTGATAAAATACATTCTTTTTCATTCATTCAATTGTTCTTCATGATAACTTGCTACTTTAAAATTATATATAAAACATTGTCATAAATTGAACCTCCTTTGTAATCTTGAGACGACTAATAAGGATCAACCTAATCAAGTCATGATCAACCAACCTTATCTAATGGATATGACTTTGAGCAACCCCCTTTATCTAACAAAGAGTCAATGGTCGTTGATTTATTTTTGATTCAACTTCAGTGGTTTCCCATGGACAAATTTGAGGAGTATGGTGATGACACTAAAACAATAGGATAGAGTTCTTAGCATTAATAATCTCTACTAGAATTTATTACAATTTGATGTCATCAATCTCATGTTAGATTTATTGTAGTTGATGAATACCATGTTGAAATAAGATTTCAATGAAAAATGAGAAACTTGTTAAGATTGATCATTAATAATTTAATACTTAAAATGCAAACATTTTCTAAACCAAATAACTAATATGTCTACTTTGTCACCATAGATCTTCAGACAAAATCTAACCTTTTAACTAAACCAACACATATCTTTAATAACCCATTAAATGATAATGACAACCTTATAATCACCATAGATCTTCCAGACAAAATCTAAACTTTTAACTGGACCAACACACATCTTTGATAACCCATTTAATGATAATGACAACCTGATACTTGACTGGAAGTGAAAGGATATACAAGGATGCCTCTCTTCCTTTTCTTTTCAATAGAGAAGTGGAGGTGGGGCCACTCTCTTTCGGGTAACCAGTTAAGTGATACTCAGTGGAAAAGGGTTAGCAGACTGCATTATATTGTTCCCCTTAAAGTCTTCATAAAATCAATAAATGGACAATGCATGGAGACCATGTCTACCTACTCCTTTGCAAATTTTGTTTATGATATTGTGAGGGGTCGCCGAAAGAAAAAGTTGTGTTAAACACGTGAAGTTGCATGTACGATGTGATGCCATAATGTCGAATTAAAAAGGGAGGAATGGAGGAGTAGGTAATGATGCATAGAACTTGTAATGGGTGCTTTTATGGAAAAGTCTAGTGATGACTTTTTTTTTCAAAGTAAGTGAAAAAAAATTATAATATAGTTTGATATAAACTATATTTTTATGATGGTAAAAGTAAATATCATTGTGTGTAAATAAAATTTGGTTATTTGTCTGTTAAAAAAAATGGTTACTTGAAATAATTTTTTGGTGGTCAGTAATGGTGTAGATTTCTACTCATGTTAGATGGGTCCTTAGTCATTAACTTGTTTCCTTAAGTCCAAGAAATATAAACTTTTAGTCAATTAAAAACACTTTTAGGTCATAAAAAAATAGGTGTAGACTTCCACTCATGTTAGATGGGTCCTCGACCATTAACTTGTTTCCTTAAGTCCAAGAAATATAAACTCTTAGTTAATTAAAATCACTTTTAGGTCATAAAAAATGAGTTCTTAGATAGTATCCACAAGAAGTTGATATCCCTTATTATCATTGTTGAGCTTATAGTAATGAGTTCATGTACTTTCAAGTAGCATTTAACTTTAATCCCATACTTGATACTAGATACTACCAAGTTACAACAACAATAATCTTTTTTTTTTATAAATCTACCTACTCTTTATAAATCAATATTAACTTGAATTCTGAAATATAGAAATGGTTTTATAAAATTTGCATATGTTTACATCATTGTTATCACTGAAAACAACCATCACTTCTTGTTATCACTGAATGTGGGCTAACTCATCATTGTTATTCAAGGAAAACCACACCACCTGAAATGATCCACCAGTGGTTTGTAAGGGGGTAGACACTTCCACTCTTGCCAAATACCTCTGGGGCCATTAACCTATTTCTTTATGTCCAAGGAAGAGGAACTCTTAGCTAATCCGATACAATTTTAGGTCTTACTCCAAGACTAAAAAAATAATTTTAACTTAAATAATATACATAAGAAAGTTTGTAGTCATTGCTAAAGCTACTTCTGATAAAATAATATACTTTCTAATAACATCTAACTTTGAACCCATACATAAAACCATACACTATTCCAAATTACATTTTAATTCTTACTAAAAATAAAGATGTTTAAAATTACTTATATCAACTATATTTTAATTATTTTAAATAACTTAAAATTATTATAATATTATATAAAAAATAGACATAAATTAATAAATAAATGTTATTAAATCATCAAAAATAAATAAATAAAAAGAACAACATTTAAATCATAAACTATTTAACGAAAAGTAACCTGAAAATTTACAATAACTAAAATTAATATTATAATTAAAGAGTAATCATAAATTTGATTTACTTAACTAAATCCACTTACATCTTTTAAGTATGTAAAATTAATAATATAATTAAAGATTTTAAAGCTAAATTTGATTTAGGTAACTAAATCCACTCACGTCTTAACTTCACAACAAGAATTAAGAATTAACTATTTAGATAATTCTAAATCTCAATAAATTTGATATAAAATTTATTTATTTTTTAATGAAATTTGTATTTTTTTTTTTTTAAGTTAAGTTAAAATTAAAAAAACAAAGGTTATATAGTTTTAAGAGTTAGTTTAATTTATTTAATCATTTTTTAAAACAACTTATTTGTAATAGATTATAATTTCAAATATAGTTATTTTTTTCCAAATTACAAAATTAAATCACTTTTCATTTAAAACTTTTGATTTTTTTTAATTAACAATTAAATTTTACTTTATTTTTTTTTTCAAAAATAAACTTACAAAATTAATAACCTAACATAATAGTGTGTATCTTTTGGAGATTTAACTATGTGTGAATTTTAGAAATATCCAACATTTTGTTTGAGTTACACTCTACCTATCATTTTGATTACATTCTAAAAAATATCCCAAATAATAAATACCATTTAATAAAAAAAATTCTTATAATTTTTTTTCTGACATTTTGTTTCAGTAAATACTCCACCCATCATTTTGATTTAGTTCTCAAAATATCCCAAATAATAAATATCATTCAATAAAAAAAAAATGTTATAAATTTTTTGTAACCACAATATATTAAAAAGTAACAAAAAGAAATAAATAACTAATGCTATTAAATAAATAAATGAATTCTACTTTCCTTCGCCATTGAATTTATTATACAAATAAATACTACCCTCTTATATGAATACTACTTTTCTTCGCCATTGAATTTATTATACAAATAAATACTACCCTCTTATAGATGGGGTTAAACAAAAGGGAATAAATAACCAATGCTATTAAATAAATAAATGAATACTACTTTCCTTCGCCATTGAATTTATTATACAAATAAATACTACCCTCTTATAGATGGGGTTAAACAAAAGGAAATAAATAACCAATGCTATTAAATAAATAAATGAATACTACTTTCCTTCGCCATTGAATTTATTATACAAATAAATACTACCCTCTTATATGAATACTACTTTCCTTCGCCATTGAATTTATTATACAAATAAATACTACCCTCTTATAGATGGAGTTAAACAATAGGGAATAAATAACCAATGCTATTAAATAAATAAATGAATACTACTTTCCTTCGCCATTGAATTTATTATACAAATAAATACTACCCTCTTATAGATGGGATTAAACAAAAGGGAATAAATACTACTTTCCTTCACCATTGAATTGAATTTATTATATAAATAAATACTACCCTCTTATAGATGGGATTAAACAAAAGGGATTTTGGTAATGTGTTTGGTAATTTGGGGGAAAATATTTTTTTAATAGTTAATCACATTAATGATTTTTTACTATCTTTCTTCGTATTATACGATAAATTAAAGGTTATGAGATTTTTTTTCTTGGGAAAAACCATATTTTTATTTTTAGTTAGAAATCAAAACACAATATTTATATCTCTATTGTACAAGTTGTAGATGAGGCTAGTAGCATGCCCTTTTTTCTACAAACAAAAACTTTCTCTTCAACAACTTCATAAACAATTTTCTTTTAACTGATATCAGAAACATTTTGTCTCAATATTTTGTCTAACATAATGCAATGCCTTTCCAACCCACAAACACTTTTTGACTAACCAATTTCAAAAGGTTCCCAATAGTCAGAAATACACTCATATACTTCCCTCAGACTCATTTAAAACTTAGAAATAGGGCAAGACCTTGTATTAAGTATTGTGCCCTCTCGATGTTAGTCTTCAATGACTTATAATTGAGTATTAACAATACCTTCCTTAGATAACTTTCCAGCTTGTTCATTAACTTCCCGAAACATGCGTGTGAAGGTGATTGACTGAAACTGTCCAACAAGTTATTTCAAATGCAAGGCCAAATTGGATAGACCATGGTCATTTATCTGCACAACATCATTCATCCAGTTGATTATGAAAGTTGAATCTCCATAAACATGTAGACATGCAAGAAATTTATTATGAGTCGACTTCAATAATACCAGTAAAGTATTAAGTTCCCCATAGTTATTGGAGAGTGGACCAATATTAGCCTTGCCTGAAAAATAGCGAGTCTTTGAGAGACAAATTACATATCCAATAGCACAAATAGTTCCCAAACCTTGACTAGCTCCATCAAAGAAACCCCATGGACTTGTTTTGTCCACAACCAATGCTTCCACCTATCTAGTCCTACTAATTTTTTCATTGGGTTGGAAGTTGGGAAGTAAAGCTAAACACTGGGAGATTGTACATCATAAAAAATGCTTGCATTCCTAGCTAGCCATAAGTGCCAGTTTACAAGGAAGGGCACTACTCAAATTTTCTTCAAATCCCTCTTATCAAACCACTCTTTGAGGTTTTCATTATTAGTCTCTTTCCTCCATAGATTTTGTAATCCCAAGGAGTCTCCCACTTCTTTCCAAACCTGCACAGAAAAGGAGCAATGCAAAAATAGATGTGAGTTTATTTACTCATTTTCTTTACATAAGTAGCACCATTTAGGCCCAATTATGTTTCTTTGTCGTAAACGATCCCAAGTTAATTCCCTATTCTTCAATATCAACCGCATCAATAGAATGCACTTGGGGGGAGCTCTCACCTTCTAGAGTTTACTCTTCCACCATTCCTCTCCACCCTATAGAGGAGATTGTAGAGACAAATATCTTGATTTGACTTAATATTCACCTCCCATTTTGTCTCCAACCCAACTGATTTCATCAGAATTCTCCTTTAATCTAATGTGAGCTTGTTAAGTACCAAATATATCTGAATACATTAACCACACAAGATATATGGAACAATATAGAAAAACCACTCTTTATTATAACCAACCCTTAGGATGGGGAAACACCATACAATGGATCCTATTATGGAGGGGATCCTCTCTTATTCACTTTCCTCTTTGAGGGGGAATCCTCCTATTGATCTACCGCTCCAAATACATTACTTCTCTTCACATCCAATTACATTTATTGAACCCCTTTACACAATGCTACCAACCACCTAAGAACATTCTAGAGGAGGAATCTTCTAGAAGCTAGAACCTTCTAGTAAGTCCTCTTACATTTATTATGTTCATATTAATATATCTAACTACCATAGTGGGCCTTATTTAATAATATAGTGGACCTAGTCCACCTTACACTGAATGGCCTCCACTATTATCACTATGGGCCTTCCACCCCCCCACTACCTCTCTAGCTACACTACAGAGCTCCCCTAAGCTCTTCCACAAAATTCTCCAAAATATGTCCTTGTTCTTCACCCAAGCCTAGGGGAACATTTCCATTCTTGTGTCTAGATGGTTGTGTATTTTGACTTCCCTATCTTATCCAAGGTACAAACCCCTAGTTCCTATAAGTGAGTTATGATATATTATGGCAGAAAGACTCCCTGACCCCATCCAAGAATTTCATATGAGCCAATCCTCACTAGTTTCCCACTACCAACCCTCCAGACCAGGTAGTTCCCAATCACCGGGAAAGCCAAATATAGAGCTTTCCATCAATTGGAAACATTTTGTATATTCTTCCTTCAAGACATGATCCAATCCAATAATTCATTTGGCACAATGTTTGTTTTTTTAAGTATTATGCCCCAAAGGCTATCCTTGGTCAACATCTGCCATAATGATTTAGCTGCTAAGGAATGACCAAATAGGTTATGGATTTTTTCTATGTGAATGACCCTTGATTATGTGATTCTTTCTTAGTTTGTGACATGTTTAATAAGTATTATAAGTACCAAGTTTCTTGTTCTGTTTGGTCTATGGTGCACTAATATATGTTTCTTGTTCTGTTTGGTCTATGATGCACGATCACTTAATTTCCAATTTGCTAATACTCACCACTTCACCATTCTATCTACACTAGTCTTGTTATTTAAAGGATTGGTATGCCACCTAATTGGGTGATAAAAATTGACTAGGTCCATGTCAATAATTAACTTAGATTGAGTCAAATCACACCCAACCAATATATTTCCAACTTTTGAGGAATTTTTCATCCTAATTTATTATGCCCAATGGAAATGAATCATAACAGCCTCATTTAATGAATTCGATCACTTGAACATATAAATAGACATTGCTTCATTTGTAAATGGTTTGATAGGTTTGGTTCTAAATCTCGATTGTAATCCATTGGGAGGTCAGGCTTAGCACAATTGTTGATCCAAGTGAAGAACTAAACAACCACATGCATGCCACCTTAGCACCCTAATTGTGAGCATGGAACCAACACCATGATGCATGACACCTATCACAAGGTTGAAGGGGAAGTGCCCTTGGAAACTTCTCATCATTATTAATGGACGAAGTCAATGGGAAATTTCCATGGCGACCTATTGTTTTCGTTGGTGGGTGGGTGATTTGAATGGATCCTTGAATAATCAAAATGGTTATATTTTATTTCTTTGGTTAATTTTGTGCTCAAGAACCAGGCTTATTTTTCATGATTAAAACCCATGTTAAAAGCCTTGTGGAAAAATGGCTTGTTTTCATGGTTTGGTGGTGTTGTAGGTTAATGAACTTAAAACCTTCATCAAACCTTGGAAGAACCCTATTTTCATGTCTTTAAAAGAAAAAATAGTGCATAGTTATGGCCATGAGATGTATGGAAGGAGGAAAGGAGCTTGTCTCTTCATGCTCCACAAAATAATAAGGCTTGGAAAGACTAAGGCAAAAGGGTTATGTGGAGTTATCCATCCAAAGTTGTGGACTACGTAGAGATGCAAATCATATGGAGGTAAGTCTATGTGGATCTCTTGGATGTGTGTGGAGTTGGCTACATGATGAGAAGCATGTGACACTAGGGACGATATAAGGGATGGAGTGTTACCTCTGTCGTCCATGCTCTGCATGAAACACAAAAAAAGGAATATGGTACAAGGTTCAAGGTTTTAAAGGCATAAGAGACAAGTAAAAAGGTATATAAAACATGATACATGATTACCTCTATATGCACACTTCCACATAATAGAAGTAGGTGCTCCAAGACTAGAATATTGTTACCTAGCTGGTAGGTGATGTGGCTAGTTAGAGTGCTGACATATGGCTCCTTTGACCAATCATAATGTGCCATGCACTAGTCTAGGAAAAATAAAAAGCAACCAAATTTGATAGTAGGTGAATTGCTGATTTGGATTGGATCATTATATTATTTTTCGTCTATCTCAGTACTTTCTTGGTGGAAAAATTGGAGGAATCAACTTGCAGGGCCATTTTGGTGGGTGGTCCAAATTTGGAAATTTGGGTCAAAAAACCCATATGAAATCTTTCGAAGCCATTTTGAGGCATAAAACAACACTTTTTAATGGTCCAAAGCTTTCTATGGAGAAATATTCTATATTATACACACTGAGACCTTTCCAATGGTTCAAGAATCGCCTCAATTGGAGTTCGTATGTGAAAGTTATGCCTCTCGCAAGTTGACCTACTGTATTGATCACTATGGTGTGAGTGGATGCCACATCAGCCCCCATTACTTAAACGTGCGGGGATAGCCACATAGTGGATTTTATAGAACAATCTATAATATCCAAACTTGATCACTAATTGAGGGTTAAGGAAGTCAATACCCTAACCCTATATGGCCATCATGTTATGTTAAATACTGGGACGCTAAGAGTAGAAGGGGTTCCATTCTATGTTATTGTATTTTGTTCCATAGCATAGCAGAACAACTAGGAGTGGGAAATTAGAGAGCATAACATAGGGGGTTAATGTTTTGTAGCATCATAATAGACCATAGGTCTCAAGTAATGCCATAAAGAGTGCCTTCTCCTTTGTACTTGCATCATTTCCATACTAGAGAAAAGAGAGAAGAGCAACCTCACTTTCTAGCTGGGTTTTCTCTCGTAAGGGTTTCCCAGAGAAAATATTTGTGTTATTTTGTGGATGTTGTGTGATTGTATTTTACTTTTCTCTATTTTCTGCAATTTAATATATTTCATGCACAAGTAGAAAATTAGTAACTAAAGATTCTGGAATCTAAAGGAATTTAACCTTAATAGTGTAGATTTTAGTTTTATTTATCAGATCTATTGCGACGAACTATTCTAGTGGAATATCCACGACAGTTTAAAAATCATATTGGTATCAAAGCATGTTTTCTTGGGGTATTTTTGGAAATTTACAAGGATCCAGAAAATGGTTTTAGAAGAAAGTCATACACTACTACATATTGAAAATTTGCGATGATCACTTGCGACGAAAGTACTCTTTCGTCGCAACATGCAAGAGAAAAAGTTCATCTTTTCTAAATCTACCCTGTATTCGTCGCAATCTCTATGCCTACAGTTTGACTAAATTATTATGGTCAATGTTCATCTCACGAGCGACACCTGTAGATTGTCCGTCGCTCTTGCGACGAACGTTGACCATAATAATTTAGTCAAAATTTACCGTTGAAAATGACCTAAAATAAATAGGTGGAAAAAAAATATTTTTAGGTCACTATCATCGCAATTGCGACGATAGTGACCTAAAATTGGCCTATAAATATTTGAAGATTTAAAGATGTTGTGACAATATTGCTATAACAATGACAGTTTCGAAAGGGTATTTTTGTGTGGAAAAATATCGCAGAATGTTGTTAGAGGTGGGGAAAAAAGTAAAGAGGGTGAAAAGGGTGATGGTAGATGTTATTGCCCTTGTAAAAATTTTTGCCTCAGACGTCCCGTAAGAATTTTAATAGCAACAACTACAAAACATTGTAGGAAATATGGTCACATTGATGGCGGATCGAATGAATATCATCCCATGGTAATTAGCTATATATTCATTATCTTTTTTTATTTTGTCAATTTTATATAAAAT